>NDGM011044980.1:0-12150 GCA_002564305.1 Octomys mimax | reverse complement strand
CTTGGAGTCAGTCAAGTATGGACTGAAACCCCCACTACCTGTGAGCTAAATAAACCTTTCCTTAAAAAAACAAAAACAAACAACAACAAAAAAAACCCATAGCTTTTGTTTATCCCCATGCTTAGGGCTATGAAGGGAATAATGGGTTACAATAGCCTTTTAGTGTTACCTTCTTCAGCTTTTAATGAAGAAGGGGAACTCCTCATTGAGTCTAGAAAGGTTGTGGTGGGCCATGCCTGGCATTTCCAGGATGAAGTGAGGGGTCAGTTGAAGATTAAATGAGGGCCCTGGAATGTCCCAGATTCTCGCAGGCTCAGCAGTTTCTCCTTAGGAGGCCAGAGGGCTCCGTTCTGAGGTATATGTGTGGGGAAAGTTTGGGAAGAAGATGGAGTAACTTCACAGAATATAAATTGTACATGACTATGCTCCTACTCACTCAGCGAGGAAGGTAAAATCCTATTTTTTAGGTAAGATGAGGCTTAAAAATGATAAGAAAACTGCCCATTACTTCACAGCTAGCACCAGGCCAAGCTGAGATGGCTGTGGTCTGTCTTGGCAGGAGTCCATGTTGACTCCTTTCTCAGCTTTCCAGGGGAATCAGTTCTTGGTGGAGCATGGTATGCTTTACTATGACATGAAATATTTCTGAAAATACTCAAAGTGTGCATGACCTAAAGAAGTTACACAGTGTACAAAATAAGGCAAGAGGGGCCTACAGAGGGTAAGTAACTTCTTTCTATAGTGGTCAAAACTAAGGAGCTTAAGGCTTCCTTTGTTCCCCTCACTTTTACTGGAGGACAGGTTGTGATCAAAGACAAAGATTGTTATCATTCAAAAAGAGGAAGAGGAGTGCCTTGTGTTTCGAGGTCACAAGCATTTGGGAACACTGTATTCTAGAGATGGAGCTTACAAGGGGGTCGCAGCACTTTGACCTGTCTTCTCTTGTCTTCAGCATCAGTTGGCTGTGGATCATGGTTGAGCCCACATTAAAGGAAGCCCACATGACCATCATGTGTCTGCCTTCCTTCCCAGCCCAGTCTATTGTTTTCAGTTGCACACAGCACTCACTCATGGTGAAGTTTGGGGACCCTCTAGTAGTTTGTGCCTACTATAATTCATCGGCCGTGCTGGGGACACAGCACCGAGTTATACAGTTAGGGCCTTTGTCCTCATGGGCCTTTGGTTGAGTAGATCAAACTGACAGACAATAAGCTAGAAAACAAATAAATCATCCTATTTCCAGATAGTGGTAAGTGCTATGAAGGACATAAATCATACCACAGTGAAATAACCCGCCAGAGAGATGAAATAACATATGCAAAGGCTTGTGGGTGGTTCAGAGGTTGGCCTGTGGCAGTGGTGCACAGGGACCCATGTGGCTGGGGCCAACAAGTCAGGAGAGAGGAAAGCAGGCATAGATGACAGCACTTTGTGGCTTGACAGGAGGACTTTGGGTGTCATTGTATGCATCAGGGGACCTCTGAGTCTGGGAGGAACCGTGACCTGATAGAAACTTTGGATGTTCTCTGCCTCTGTGACTCCAGTTTATCTGGGCTGGTTGGTGTACAATGACATGTCCCTGCATATAGAGCAGAGAGACTTAAGATCCAGTTTTGTGTCTGGGAAAAACAAGATCCTTTGTATTAATCTGGGGAGTCCCCTATCTTGAGCAGGAAGAATTTTTCCATAATGTCCTGACCTCTGGGTTAAGCCTCTCAGTGCTTCCTTTTCTCTGTCTCCTGTCTCTTCCCAAGTTTGTTCCCAATTGTGAAATGTTGCTTTATGTAAAAATATCACAGTGTTGTCACCTTTTCCTAGAGTAAGAAGATCAATTGCTCTAAAATTGTTCATTCTGCTCAACAGCAGCTCGTTCAAAGTGACAGCTATGGAGTTGAAATAAAGATCTTATATCTATTTTTCCACACCATAAAATTATATCCTGCTCCTGCATATACTGCACTGGTATAATGAAGCTGTTAATTCTCACTGAGTTTATTTCAACTACATATCAGCCATATCCCAGGATACTGTTAATATATCATGGGTGGCTAAAGGCAAGAGCTCAGTTCATGGCCCAGCTCTGCCATTTACTAGGTCTTGGCTTTAGGAATATTTCCTTCGTCTATAGACATCAGTGCCCTCAGTATAAAATTGATATGATAGCAGAAGCAAATGAGAGCTAACCTTCACATGTAGACAGTTGAAGCACTTCATTTATTCCTATTAAAAATCCTATACAAAGGGCCGGCCAAATAGCTCAGCAGATTAAAACTCCTGCACGCAGGTGCAGAGGCCAGGAGTTTGATCCCCAGGCCTGTCATGCTGGCCCAGCCCCTGGGGTGCACTGAGATGGCGATTGAGACTGGGCATGGTGGCACACGCCTGTAATCCCAGCTCTTTGGAGGCTGTAAACAGGCACATCATTAGGAGTCCAATCTAGTAGTGAGACCCTGAATAACCTGTAGACCCTTCCCTAAAGTACAAAATAAAAAATCCTATACAAAAGTACTGTTTATTCTTCCCATTTTACAGAAGTGAACACCAGGGCATAGTGCCACAAGGTCCCTGGCCAGGAAAGTAGAAGAGCTGGGATCTGAAAACAGATTTGTGCTCTCAGCATCTAACTAAACTTATTTATGGAACCTCTTTCTGAGGTTGCCGTGAGACTTACATAGAAAGATGTGTGCCTGGCATGTAGACTGTATCCATCTCTGCGGTCTTACTGGGATTTTTGCAAGCCTCTTGAGTAGCAGGGCTCAAGCTTTGACTCCCTATGGTCCTGGTGGTGTCAGCTCCCTGGTACCAAGTGGTCAGGATGCTAAGCCATCAGGCATGGGCAAGGCAAAGCTGCCTGAGCTTGGTGTTCCGCCTCCAGCCCCAGCCCATTGGCTTCCTTCCAAGGGCAGGTGTCTGTCCTACTGGGATGCTTACTTATTGACAGACACCTCTGCCTCAGCATTAATTCTTTCCTTTGGGTGATTTTGGAAGTACAGGGCTTGGTGCCACCACCAAGCTCTGGGGGCTGGCTCTGCTTTCAAGGCTCACTAGGTGTGACTGTCCTGGCCTGAGGCTGTGTTCCTCAGTGGGCGTGGCCCTGGCTGCAAGCTTGTGTCATTGGTGAGTCTGCTCGGTAGAAGTTTGTCTCCTTGAATGGGAAGCATGTGTCTCTTCATTTCCCTTCTCAGCACTGAGGACGTCCTCTTAGTCAGATGGTGACAAGAGTCTGGACAGCAGCAACTTCCCTGGGGACACAGGATTGAGAAGTGACAGAATGAGGCCACTGCTTGGCCAGGAACTCTTTTATTTTCTCTTTCTTCTCAGATGGCTGGGCCCGATTGGTGAGCAGGGTAGAGCTGGGGATGCGACCATTCCAGGAAGCCTGTGGGATGGCTCCGCCTGCTGGGCTCAGGCTTCCACATTCCTGCTGGTGCTGCACTTTTGGTCCACACATGGCATGGCACTTCAGGCCTTGCTTTTTCCTGACTGCAAATAGAGGCATATCCTCTTCAATGAGGGCTTTAAATATTGGGCTAGATTGGGAGAGGAATGAATGAACATTCTCTTTCATTGCTGTCTCCTGTGTGGATTTTGTTACTGGACTTAAAATTCTTGGTCTATATTAATCTGGAACCTTGGAGTGACCTGCACAGAGGACACATGAAGAGCCTCCCGTGGGCAGTGGGAATCAGGGTTGCTGCATGGCTTATTCATGGCAAGAGGGTGGGGCTGGGGAGCAAGTGTCTCCAGTTGACATTGGACCCTGAGCTTCCCCCAGGAGGACTCTTGGGAGAAAGGGCCAATATCCTTGCTCTCCAATTTCACCTCTGGCCCTTGTCTCAGGAACTGCACCTTGGACCGTCTGCCACCAGTGACTGAATAACTTGCCATTTAGCTGATTTATGGGGCTAAGATATGCTCATTATGCAAGTTGTCAGTAATTATATGAATTGATGAGGGGCTGTCCCTGTTCCTTCTCTTGGATGCTTGTGAAATCATTTCAGGTTGATTTCCCTTTCTTGACCTAAACACTGATGAATCTAGACACGAGCTTTTTTTAGCTCAGGATAACCTGTGACTGGCACATCCTTCCCTTTGTAACAGGCTAGTCTTAGGTGTGGGCTCCAAGGAAATTTTCCAGCATCATAGATGACCAAAGCTTCCCTGTATCTTTGATATAATCATTTTGTCTTTATTTTCTTAATTATTAAATATTGACTGAAAGAACCTCAGCCTGCTGGCTTCTCTGAGAAATGTTTGCTGCCTTGGTGACCAACCTCAAGTGACCAGTGTTCTTGAAGACAAAAATCACAAGCACCTGGATGTATGACTTTCTTGATAGTGCCGATAGTGTGTAACTTTCTATATTAGCGGACTGGGTTTACAATGATTAATAAGACATCAGCACAGTAGCAGAGGATGTGACAAGCCCACAGGTTAAATCTGACTTTGAGAGGTTTTATTCATCCTACAGAGTATATTGAAAAATGTATTTTGCATCTGTTGTTGACATTAAAAATTCAAAAATAGAAAAATTCACGTTTGTTAATTTCTTGTTTCTCTGAGATGACCCCCAGATATGGAACTATTGGCCCATGGTTCCTAGAGAGACAAAAGGTCATTGTTGGGAGTGGCATTCCCTTCGTGGTCCAGCTTTAGTTTGTACCTGCTCTGCTGTTCTTTTTGAGGGTATCAGTTTGACTGCTTACAGCATTTGAGCTTGGTGCTCCAGGGCCAGACTTGTGAGTGTGGGTGCATTTAGTGACTTGTGCTTACCAGTGCTGTCAGGCCCATTCCTGCCCAGGTAATGTGTTGTCTGGATTAGTGTGTTGCAGAACTCCCAACAGGTCTGCTGGCTTCTGTCTCTGTCTTTACAGCTTCCCCTTCCCTGCATATGCTCAGGGCCAGTCAAATTTGTGCTTTAAAACATGGTGGAGCATGTTACTCCTCTACTCAGAAACTTGCTGTGGCTCCCCATTACTCTCAGGAAAAGCCAAAGCACTCGTCCTGTCTCCAGGGCCATCATGATTGGGCCTTTTGTTCCTTCTCCAAGTTGGTTTCCTCACTTTATTCTAGCCATGCTTGCTTCTTTGCTAATCCTTGAATGTACCAGGTCTTAAGGCCCTTATCTCCTGAAGCAACCTTCAGGGGCAGCACGTATGTTAGACAGGGTGGAGAGGGAGTGGAGAGCAGAGAAAGCCAGGGAATGGTGCGGTGGCCCCAGCTCTGAGGTCGTTGAGCCCTGTAACCTTAGGCCTACTTTGGGCTTTGGCATTATTGTCCATGAGACAGGCCTGTCATTTAGAGAGTCTGGCAGGCCCTCCACAGCTATGTAATGCTACTAATCAATATTTCTAACAAGGCCCCGATCCATGGGGCTCTATCTCACAGGTGGAGTGCCTCCAAGAGAATTATTGGTGCCTCTCACCTGCCCTATATGATTCGTAGCTGCTCTTGAAATCTGAATCAATGGTATTGAAAATACACTTTTGCTGATGTTTCAGATTTCCTATAAAAATTCCCTTTTGAATCTAGATATTTTTCCTCATTCAGTGAAATGATTCCAAAGCATTCAAAATGCACTTAGCTGCAGTTTTATCTTCTTTCTTGTGGGGACTGGGACTATGTTAAGGTCTGAACCCTACAACTGCTTCTGGGCACCAGCAGTGACACTGTGGTATTTATCCTATGTGGTTGGATTTCCATCTCCTTTTCTACTTACTAATAGATAATTCATTTCGGACATGAAAATGATACAGACCAACCATCATCTTGGCCAAGCAGCATAAAACACACCTCATTCCTACTCCAGATGGTTGTCAATAAAAAGTGACATTTTATACTGCTGACTAAATTCGAGTCTGTGAAATGCTTTTTCCATAAATTCATTTTGCAAGTCTGTTTTGTTCTAATGCCTATAAGCACATTAATCTCACATGAACTAAAATATCTACAATGGTTATACATTTTCTTAAAAGCTATTCCAAGAGATACCTAGCAGTTTCTACTGAAATAAATGAAAACCCTTCTGACTCAGGGGAATGGAAATAAATGGACTTATTTTCTCCAAGACGAGACAGCTTTGCACTTGTAACCTATCTTCCCTGGCTTTTCAGTGCCGGCCTCAAGGTGAAATCTTCATGAACAGATGGGGCTTCTCATGATTCCTTGGGAGGAAGATAGAAATGCCTTTGAGATACCACTAATAAATGTACCATTTCAAAGTGCCCCTTTTACTCCCCAAGATGCCGGAGGCTCAAATCTTGAGATCTCAGATGGAGTGGAAGCTTTTCTTGAGTGAGGACAGCTTTAACTTTGTCCTACAAGAAAGAGGTTCAGGGACCCAGGAGGGAGCTTGCATACATGTACTCATACAAGTGGACTTCTTGTGGTGCAGCTGTGTGACCTTGAGTAAACTGTATACCCTCTCTGGTACTCCATTCTCACCTCTACTTCAAGATGGGAATGTTAATAGTATCTGCTGGATAGGGATATTCTGAAGATTAAGTACTGTGATGTACATAAAGTGGCACATTTAAACATTGTCTTGATTAGCTGTCATTTTCTCCCACCTGCCTGTACCCTGCTAGCCCTAATTTCTGCTTAGTGGGGAGATGGATGGAAGTTTTTGAGTGCTACTGCTCTTCCTGTAGCTGAAGTGTTTCCATGAGTGGGACCTGGTACTCACCTCCCTGGAGCCATAACTGCTCTTGTCCCACTTCCTAAAAGCCTCAGGTGGAGCCCCTGGTTTTTAGCTGCAGCTGTCATTTGGAGTTGGCTCAAGGATGCTATGTGGCCTCTGTTGGGAGATTGGCCCTTGCTTTGTCCTGTCCTTGCATCTGTCTACTAGCTCTGGTTCCAGCAAAGGCACAACATGAGCTGGGGCAAGGCTTCCAGCAGGTAGGTGCCTTGTGGGCAGGTCTGACAGAGCTGTGAAGGGCTCTCCCTGTGTGTGTTGAGCTGGGCCTTCTCTCTGTTGCACATATGCCCTCCTCCTGCCTACCAGCTGCTCTTCAGACTGTTCATGGGCATTTGCACATGCAGTGCCCAGCTCCTTGGCTTAAGTCCCCATAAGAGCTCTCTAACATTTTGTGTGTCCTGTGTGCTACAGACTCTGCAAAGACCATTCTGAAGGCCATAATGACTACCAGCCTGCCACAGCTCTCTGTAAAAACTCAAAGACCAGTTATGTTGAAAGTTCTTCCTTTTGATCCCTCAAGGCATGGGTGATATTTGTAATCCAAGGCTCTTCTTTGTGAAATGTAATGTGCCTTACAGATTTGCTCTTCTGGCGGGGTGGGGTAGGCGAGGGAGGAGCAGACAGCTCTCAGGCACAGGTGTAGAGAGGGACTCTGTGTAGCTTCCTGGCTATCTTCAGTGGTCTCCTTGTCCTTGTGACTCTTCCTATCCTGTTCAGATCTGAGCCCCTTCTCATTGAAGGCTCTAATAGTGACAAAGCCTTTGCCTAAGCATTTTTCCTGGGAACCTTCAGGGCCTGCGTCAGCCGGACTTAGGGACAGGCCACAAGAATAGGCCTGTATGGAGGCTGTGTGTAGAACACCAGCATCCTCCACTGTGGGGCCAGATGGCAGGCAGAGCTGGGCAGGCACTTCAGGGCCCATAACCACAGTCTTGTGATAATGGGCCAGCTGCCTCAGAAGGCCTCTAGACAACAGCCCATATGCAGAAATGAGGCCTTAGAGCAGAAGCAGCTTATTTGCAGGTGAGTGAAACCTGCTTCAAGGGCAGAAAACATGGAGAGATTAAAAAGTAGTTCTGTTGAGTTTCCGAAAATACTGACCTTAGAGATGGTGAGTGCAGAAAAGGTGTCAAATTCTCCCAGAGTTAATAAGCCTGGTGGTTTGTTTATGCCCTATTACAAACTGATTTGATAATAAAAAATATAAATTACATCAGTGTTTTATATACAAATTAGAAAGGATGCTCTTTAATCACTACCCAGTGCATTTCTCTGCTGTTGATGGGGTCCTCTCTTTACAGTGTCCGCGGTCTGGCCAGCACCCCAGGGTAGGCCTGATCTTGGGATTCAGCTCTTCACATGGCTGGAAACTTGGGTAACAGTAGTGGCATTTGCAGAGTTCAAGAGGCGATATACTAATAGTGAATGATGGGTTTCATGTATATTGTGTTACCTCTAGACTTAGTAAGATGTATGCATTGAAATGCCTCAAGCTTTTTCCATGCCAATCAAACCTCAATAAAGTGGTTAAAAACAAGGAAGAGGCAAAATAACCCAGCAGCGAACAGTAAGAGCTCTGGCTATCCCTGGGTAGTGTTTATTCCTGAAAATGAACAAGCAGTATGAAATTAGAATTAAGTGAGGGCATACTTAACAAAAGCTTGCTGCATACTGTACCTAGTCCTCAGAATTGTTTATCATTCATGGTTACATTTTACAATCCTTCCTTGATGTCCCCATTTGCTGCATATTTCAACCCTTTTCTGGCATTGCTTTCACCATGCTTTATGGGCTAATATGATTCAGAAAAATAGAACCTTCAGGGAGGATAAAGTCTGACTAAAATGTGAATGTCAGGTGAATGTCTCTCAGGTGGTTTGCATTGTTTCTGCCTTTCACTCTGCACACTTCAGGACATGTCATTGGTTCGCAGATGGTTTTCCAACATCTGATTCATTTGGCTAAAATCTCTGGCCCTTTCCGTTTTCCCAGGCTGCTTGCATTGTGAAGTTTTTGGAGACTCTAATGGCACAATGCATATTACACTAGGTTGGTTGGGTTGGTTTCTCTCCCCATCTGCAAACTGCAGGTTATCACAGATTGGTGCACTTGGAATCCTTCGTAAGGTAATTTTCATACTGCTTGTTCATTTTCAGGAATAAACAAGTGCTCAGTATTAGATTTTATCGATCGGTTAACTAGGAAAAAATTGTGGAAATATCCATAAAATTGCCAGAAAACCTGGTTAATTTGCCAAAATTTCAAATTAGAGAATCAATTAGATTTGTTGAGTATTTGTTTAGCTGTAGTCTCTGGGTGACTCCTGCTTTATTTACTTTCACAATTCCCCTAAAGGTTTGTTTCCATATTCCTGAGAGAAGAATGTGTTCTGCATATCTTATGAGTAACTGCTTGAAGGGATTGGGGCAGAGAGATAAATTAAGCAAATATTTCAGATTTGTTACTGTATTTTTGTGAGCCATATAAGTTAATGATCCAAGGCCAGATACATTGCTTAATGCCAGATACAATCACATTAAATTCTGCTTTTCCTAGGGGAACACGGGATGGATTGCAGTTCAGGTTTCTCTGGCCCATCTCCTGGGCTGATGGGAACCTGCCTCAGCTGCTTTATCTTGGACCAAACAGTCTCTAGGTACCAATTATTTTAAAGGCATGAATTATTGTCACAATGCCACCTTGTTGCAATGCAAAAAGCTAATGAGGCTGCCTGGCTAAGGTTGCACATGCCCAGAAATGGCAGGCAGGCAAGCCAGCCTCCATGGGAGTCTCGCAGAATGGACTCTCACATTGGCAAGATGGGCAGCCACCTGCATGGCATGATCTGATACTGACAGAGGGTCCTCAGCAGACTCTCTAAATTAAACAGTAGAGATTCTGCCATTACCATTCTGGGAGTTCATCTTTCTTCTTTTAGATTCTGATGATTCTCTTTGCTTTGGGGATTCTCATGAAATAGGCACTTTATACATATCTACTGAGCATGCAGAATGTACTACTAGCCTCTGTGGGCAGGAGGGTAGGTGCATCAAAGAAAGCTTCCTAGAGCAGGCTATGTCTAAGTCTTAAAGGATGTATGAGGAGAGCTGACTGAAAGGATTCACATGGATGAACTTCGTTGGACCCATCACAGCTCTGAGTAGTATCTATTAATGTTAGTCTTACTTTATGAAGTAGAAACAGATTGTGAAAGAAGGTAAGAAACTTATCCAAGGTTGGGTATTAGAAGTGGTCATAGGAACTATCTCTTCAGAGCCTGCATGGTCAACCAGGAAAACTTAGCAGTAGATGGATAGAGAGAATACACAATTTGAACCAAAGTTGTCAAGAAAAAAGAACAGATATTTCTAAGAAATGAGAGGACAGAGAATAAATCTGAGTTCCCTTAGGGCTGAGAAAGGAGGGAAGGTAACAATAGATAACTACAGCCCTAAGAACAGCTCAGATATGAGTCTCCAGGAGATGGCAGCAAGCAGTTCATAACCACCAGCAGTTCAGCACATGTGCCACTTGGTGATTTGCAACATGGAGAAGGGTGGGCATGGCTCCCTTCAATTCTTGGACCTCTTCACCTCTCAGGAATACAGCTTCAAAACCCCTGGGAATCAACTGGACCTCACCAGACATGATGCATTGCTGTTCTAGAAGGTCTCACACCATCCATGTAGCTTTGTGTGCCCCACTTTATAAAGTAACTCCTTGGAAAAACTCTGGATCTTTGACCTAGCATAGTAAAATAATTGCAAAGCAGAGCATTGTACTTCTGGACCAATAAACCTCAGTTCTGATTCTGCCTCAGTTTCTCTCTTTTTTATTTTAAAAGGTAACTTTATATCATTATCTTAAATGCATAGCCAGCATCTCCTTTAGGAAGAGAAGATGTACATAAGTTCAGAAGTAGCAAACATGAGACAGTGTTCCTGCTTTGTGCTGGTCTCCACTGATGCTTGCAGAAGGGTCTCATCCTGGTGTCAGCTCTTTGCTGGCAACTGACCTTCCTAGGTGTCAGAGGCCTGCTGTCTGACTGGCAATGCTGAGCATACTTGCTGCTCAATGTGACCACCAGTGGCCAGTGCTGAGACTCAGAAACGGAGAACAATTTTCTCCTTTGCTGTTGGATGCTGGTCCTCCTCAAATTGCCTGGAACCACCCGATGGTGAGCACGGTCTCCACCTAGCCACACCATTTCACCTGGTCTTGACCTTCCTTGCACCTCTGAGAGTGCCCAGAGCTCACATCCTGGCCCTGGATTCAGCAGGAAGACGTCGGCCTGGAGCAGTGTTCAGGATGCAGCCTCTCTGGGTCTTTTCTCAACGAAATACAGGGAGGTGGGCTGCCTCAGTTTCTCTCTTGTTGGAACAGTTTGCTCAATATCTCTGGGTCTTGTTTTCTTCATTTGTTAAAAGAAAGAAATACTTAGCACAAATAGTTGTTGATGGATATAAAAGTGTTTTGAAGAACTCACTGTATTTTAATGTGACACTTCAGGAAGAGTAAATTCTTAATGTTACCATACATTCTCAATTTGATGCCAGAAGACAATAGCTGACCACTGAAGGGCCCAGCCTTGGGTGAATTGCTCCAGCCACATTTGGAGATCAGATGATTCACTTACACAGAGTTACATAGGATACACTAGATTAATAAATGTATTAAATAATGTCTGTATTTCTCCCCTGACTATAAAATGAAGAGATGGTTTTTCTTTACAGGGTTGTTATGAAAATGACTTGAGAGAATACCTAAAAGCCTCCTAAAGCAGCGTGGGTGCCTGGAGAACGTTAGCTGCCCACCCCATCACAGGCTAGGTGTTGTGTGTGCTCACACTGTAGCTGAAGATGCAGCAGTTGTGTGTCTCTCATTTTACATCAAATCCAGTGTCTCCCAGACCGGTGAATGCCATTGTCCTCATTTTGAAACATTATCAGAAACTTTAGTTTATTTTAAAAAAAGTTTTTCATTAAATTATTCTTTTCCACAAATTTAGTCTTAAGGAATAATGCCTGTGAAGCCACAGGTTTGGTGCACACTACATGTTATTGAAAAAAAACCACTATGTGTATTCTTTAAAATCATCTTTATTGTATCACACTTGGAATAATTAACATGCTAATCGAATGAACTGCTTTATATACTTTCATACTTGGTGGAAGTATTTTCTGTGTTACTTTTCATTAGGAAATACTCCAGGCATGTTTTGGAAGAAGTCTTATGAACAGAGTTTACCCAATTGCAGTGAGAAACCTACATCTGAGTCTTGATGTTTGAACACTTTGTATCCTCAATGGTAGAGCTCCAAAGTCTCCACTGAAGTAGTCCTTGACAAAACTATAAAAATTAAGGAGTATCATTAGTTAGGGAGAAATGTAGCTTTTTTAAACATTTATTTATTTATTTAGAGAGACAGAGAGAGAGAGAGAGAGAGAGAGAGA
>NDGM011044954.1:0-10194 GCA_002564305.1 Octomys mimax | reverse complement strand
CCAGGGAAGCGCTTATTCCACTGAGCCATCTCCCCGGCCCCAACAAAAGTTCTTATAAGTGATTTTTACAACCTGTGTGGTTCCAATCCAGGATGATGACACTGACAAGATGACCGAGATGGCCTTCAGAACCACTGCTGGGCAGGACAGGCAGTGAGCCTTGAGTCTGTTTCCTTGGCTATTGTTCTCAGGATAAGTTTGAGTCCCGTCATCCCCTGGAACCAAGAAAGGAATACAAATGGGTGAAAATCAGATTACGGAATAGCAATCAAACACACCAGCTCCTTAAAAAAGAGGAATGCAACCAGAGGAGTAGACAGCAGAATCAGTCTGCTGTCTCTGGAATCTCCCCGCAGGTACAATGTGGGCACCACCATCACCAGCGTGTGATGCTGCTCCTGCACAGGGCAGATGCTGTGCTCTTCCCAGGGTGCTGACCACTTCCGTGAAAGAACATGCCAGATTCAGCTCTAAGAAGCTTTGGCCTTGGCATGTGATTAGCAATCCTACATGAGCAAGTGAGAGGTGTGCCATGATCCAGCAAGAACTCGAACCATAGGTTTTGGTATTCAGTTTCTTCAAGACACTGTAAACCCCAATCGTATCTACCCATTTCCTGGCTTCTCCATTTGATAGCCCACATCCACTCAAAGGAGGAGTCCATGGGGCAGCGCTATGCTCTGTGCCTGGTGAGTTTCTCATCCTTTCTGCTCTCCTCTCCTCTCCTCTCCTCTCCCCTCTCCTCTCTGTCTGTCCTCCCCTCCCCTCCCCTCCCCTCCCCTCTCCTCTCTGTCTGTCTCTCTCTCTGTCTGTCTCTCTCTCTCTGTCTCTCTCCCTCTCTCACTCTCTGATTTAATGGCATGAGAAACTTTATGTTAGACTACTACATTTAAAATTATAAAACACTATACAGACTATGATTGCAATTTTATTCTATACATACAACCACAAACTGAAAAGCAAGTACCATACTGTCAAGAGAGCTTTCCTGACTAGATAGAAAACCACAAATATCCACTTGCTCAACAACTGCTCACTAACATAACTGATCTGTTCTGTCTCTCAACTCTGTGCCTACACACTCCAGAAGGTCCTCAGCTCTAAAGCTCAAGAATAGGAGCAGGAGAATCTTCAGTGACACATACAGGGGAGAGTTGTGTGCCAATGCCCTGTGAGCCGGAGCAGTTGATGTTTGGCTTACATCGAGTGGCCGAGAACCTGGAGGTGCCTGGGAAGACAGAGTGCACACCATTTTGAGAAATTCCTGGAGGAGACCTGGACTTAGATGTCAAATGCCTTTGCAGTGAAGTATGTGACTGCAACAATCACAGCCCTGAGCTCATTTCTAATACCACAAACGCGACTCCCCACAATAAAACGCTATGTTGGCAAAGTGTGTTTCTGTTAGATAAAGAACTTTTTATTTTCCTGATAAATCCATTAGCTACAGATGAACATGAGATGGTGCTTGGGTGGAAACTTGTGTTCTGAATTAAAATGTATAGGCAAATATTTTACTGTAAGGAAAACAAATTGCTGTTATGCTTGCTTCTACCCTTTCCTTTTCCTAAAATGTCAAATTATTAACTCTAAAATTGCCAGTGGTGGGACAGGCAAGATAGCTCAGCAGACTAAGTGCCTGCTTAGGCAAGCACAGGGATCAGGGTTCGATCCCCAGCACCACATGCCTTTCCAGGCCTGCCCCCAGGTGCACTGAGCTGGCCACCAGAGTCCAGGCATGGTGGCATGCACCTGTATTCCCAGTGCTGGGGAGGCTGAAAACAGGAGGATCACTATGAGTCCAAGCTGTGTAGTGAGACCCTGTACCAAATCCATACATTTTAAAAATAAATAAAATAAAATTGCCAGTGTCTTCTCCACTAAAACCATTATTCACTTTTCTATCAGACTGAGGACTGAAGTCCAATTTTATGTGCTGTGCTCAGAGGGGCCTGACATTCTTCCCTTTCCCTCGACCTTCCCACTGAAAAGGAGTGTTTCTCAACATAAAGAGATAAACATTGGTGCATTACCAGCCAGTAAACTCCAAACCTCACTTGTATTCCACTACTTGTATCACAGATGTTGTTTTCCTATTCCAGGATTTCACATTATTTAGTTACTGTGTCTCCCTCAACACCTGCAGTCTGGCACAGTTTCATGTTTTCTGTTTCTCATGTCCTTGATAGTTTTGAGGTATATAGCTAAGTATGCTTGAGAATGTCCCTGAACTGGGGTTTCCAGGTGTTTTTTCTTATGATTCTACTGGGAATATGGGCTTGGGGAGAGCGCACTTAGGAGAGATGAAGCGTCCTCCTTGTCATATGATAAGTCACTGTCCAGAACCAATATGGCTCAGGACTGCTCATGTTGTCAACAATCACCGGGCCAAGTGGTTCTCAGGTTTCTTTACTGTGGCTTTTCCCTTCCTGTTGGCCCTTTTCTATTCTTCTGTAGCCAATCACTGATTGCTGTTCACCGTACCCTCCCTGTGTTGGGAGTGGGGATTTTAAGCTTTACCTTCTTTACAGACAGTGTCTATGTGTATTACTTACCTGAAATGTTTATACAAAGATTTGCTTTTCTCTTGTTTATTTACTCAATGATTTATTTTTAATCATGTATATTTACTTCAAATTTCAGGTTATGAACAAATTGTATGGCTTGTTTTCGGATCAAATTACTCCAGCTTTGGCCATGGGATGCTCATTTAGATTGGCTGCTCAATTCCTGGGACATACTGGCATTATTTTTTTTTTTTTTTACGCTCTTCCTTATTTCTTGGTATTACAAAATACCCTGCGCTCATCTTTTATTTTCCCTGGTCCAGTCTTAGACTGAATCATTTCTCCAAGGGTCTCCTTGGAGAATAGTATTTAGAAGTCAACTTCTGGTCATGAGTGTGCTAATTTTTGGGATACCCCGCAATCTAGGCCTTCTTGGTTGTCTGAACTAGAACACAAATATATCAGTAATACATATTTTTGTCCAGAATTATTCCTGTATCCATCTATCATACGCTTTGTCAGAGTTTCTGAGAATTAGGTCAAATGTTCTAGGCTAGTGGGACCTCTAACCATACTTGTTAGTTCTGACAAGGACCAGCTGGGGTGACGAGCTAGCGCGAGCCAGAATCCGTGGGCACTACTGGCTCCAAGAGACAAGCTCTGCTGTTCTCACTCTACAGAGCACTTGTGTTTGCTTTCGTTGAGCCAGGAGTTCTTTTATTTTCACTGATGCAGGTGGAGACGAGAAATGCCATTCTCTCTGGGCCGTGGAGGTCCCAGGATGGTACTTCTGAGAAGGCAAAAAGAGGTAGAAAATGTCAAATGAAAATTAAAATTTTGAACCAACAATGGCATCTTTGCTTTAATTTAGCTTTGATTCCATCATGTTAGACAGTAGGTGAGTAATCGTTGGAAGCTATCAAATTAGAAACAAGAGCTGGTGTCCTGATGAAAAACAAGCTTGAGGTACTGTCGAGAACCAATAGAACCTCAGTAAGAACTGGGGAGAATGGGTGGCCTTGAGCAGTAACTGCACCATCCAGGCCCCTCCATCCATGATGAAACTCATACTGTTCTCCTTTTTCTCTCTTTTCTTTTAATCTTGGGAAATATAAACAGTGGTATAGAAAGATGCAGTTAGCTGTACCATCTATTACAGGATTCTCAAGTTTACCTAATTGAAAATTATTATTTAATGTTGGGTTTAAAAATACACAGCTACTAAAAAAAACCAACAGAAGCATTCTATCCTGATTGCTATGCTTGAGTTAGTACTACGTCAGTATTATTATAAAGTGTCAAAAACATGAGGTTTTTACTTTACATATCCTGAATGTTTAGTCCATCTTTCATAACCATATTTCTAATTAAATAGTTCAAATTCATTGACAAGAGGCTGAGAGTCAGTGAATGCCTAATTATTCGTGCTTTCCAAGAGGAGCCAATGCTCAGATATCCTATCTTTTAAAAAATTTTATCTTGTGAGTATCTTTTAATTTACTTTCACATAAGTATGTCTTATCATTTCTCACATTCACAGAAGGTTCATTTTGCAATCACTTGGTAATTGCAGGTAGAGAGAAGGACTGTAGAAATGGGTTGGGTAGAAAGTGGAGATGAAATGTCAGCCATGATTACCTTGAAATGTTGGTGACTCGTGCAGCTAGCAAGTACTAAATTGGGAAGCCACACCAGTGATGTGTTTGCTTCCTTGTTTTCATTGCTCTGTTTGATCTTGGCTTTGTACCTTTAGTGCCATACGCAATATAGCTCATCTGCTGCTGCCAGATGCTTTCTGCTGATGGGTTTGGGAAAGAGATCTGGGAGTGGTTCAGACATTGGACACAAAATCATCATCCTGAAACACAAGCTTTAAGCCTCATGGCCAGGCCTAGAGGCGTAGGACACAAAACAGCCTTCTCAGAGGTTTGAGATGAAGGCACTGTCCTGTCCTGCCTAGTCTTGTACTATTGAATTACATAAAGCCAGCCCTGATAAAAATATTCAAACTGTCACCTGGCGTGCAGATAACTGTTATAAATAGACCAAAGGTATGCTTTACTTTTTTTTCTTTCTTTCTTTTTTTTTTAGTTAGAGTAATTATGCTACTAATTTCTCTTAGTTCACTGAAAAGAAAGGTTTGTGTTAATATTGTTTGGACAATTAAATGCCACTGTCTTGTACTCTGAGTGACTAGTTTAAGATAACTGCTACAGTCAGTGCCTGCATAGAAGCAGGAATGGCAGCTCTGTGTATAGTATTCCGACTCTAATAAGTATTGAAAGTAGCTGTATTAGGGATGATAAGAGGATGGCTCTACTTACTCAAGAGAGGTGGGCCCTTGTCCTGCTGAAAGATACCAGCTCACTGAGCCACAGGAGGGGGGCCACTTTGAGTCATTTTTCTTATTAGCCCAGTCAGGAAAATACAGTTTCTTTGTCTGCACTTGCGTGTTCTCAAATTCAGTTTGGTTCTACAGTTATGAAACACCTACTGTTTGGCAGGTATTGTGTCAAGAGCAAAGTCAGACAAATGAAAACTCTATAGTCTTTGCCAACTGGTGCTGTCAACTTAATCTTAGAGTCAGACTGTAGACAATTAACCATAACTTAATGTTATAACAAATACTTTATTTTTCATTAGTACATGTTTGTGACATACAATCACATGTATTTTGGGGAGTGGGTACATATACATATTGCATCATGATCATTTTTATGATGATCATGTCCTTTCTCCTGTCCCTTCCCCTAAGTCCCCTCCCTAGCTCCCTGTTTGCTACATACGCTCCTTTATTTTACTCTTTAAGTTATTTAATTTAGCCATTGTGTCTTATTTATTTCATTTAATATTATGGTGACAAAATCCATCCATTCCTTATCAGTAACTGAAGTTTATCCTTCTTTATGACTCAGTAGTACTCTACCATGTATATATACAAGATCTTCTTTATTCACTCATCTGCTAATGGATATATAGGTAGGTGAGGTCCATAATCAATCATTGTGAATGTGCTGCTGTGGACATGGGTATGCATGTATCACTGCAATATGATTACTTTAGCTTTTTCTAGAAAGTAACCGGGAGAGGTACACCTGGGCCAAATGGAATTTCTACTTTTAGCTCTTTTGAAGAATCTCCCTATTGATTTCCATAATGATTGTATTAGTTTACATTCCCACTAACAATGTAGAAGGGGTCCTCTTCTCCCTGACCCAGCATTTGTTTTTTGAGTCCTTTATGACAGCCATTCTTACTGGAAGTTTTGTTCCCATACCATGCTGTTTTAGGCACTGTAGATGTGTAGTGTAACTTGAATCTAGGATTATAATGCCTTTTGCTTTGGTCTTGTTGCTCAGGATTGCTTTGCTTATTCTTTTTTTTTATGTATTTGGTATAGGATCTACAGGGCCTCACTACACAGATTGGACTCGTAGTGATCCTCCTGTTTTCAACCTCCCAAGTGCTGGGATTATAGGCATGTGCCAACACACCCAGTCTCAATCACCCTCTCAGCATGCCCCAGGGGCAGGGCTGGCACAGCATGCCAGGGGATCAAACCCTCAAACCCCGGTCCTTGCATCTGCCTAAGCAGGTGGTTTAATCCACTGAGCTCTCTGGACGGCCCTTGTTTTGCTTATTCTTGGTCTCTTCTGGCTGTATACAAAATTTAGAATTATATTTCCAGGTTTATGTAGAATATCCTGGTGTTTAGATTAGAACTGCATTAGAGTTTGATGTCATTTTTGGTAGCATAGCCATTTGATTGATTCTGCCTATCAGAAATTGGATGCTTCTCCATTTTCTAATGTTCTCCTCAATCTCTTTTTTAAGATTATTATAGTTTTTGTTATAAAGCTCTTTCACTTTCTTAGGTTAATTTTTAGGTGTTTAATTTTTTGGAAGCTATCATAAATGAGATTGTTTTCCTGATTTCTTTCTTGGTGGGCTCATTATTGGTATAAAGGAACACTATTGATTTTTGTGTATTGATTTTGTATTCTGCCACTTTGCTAAATTTGTTAGCATTAAGAGTCTTCTGGTGGAGTTTTCAGGTCTTCTAAGTAAAAAATTACATCACTGCAAACAAGAATAGCTTAACTTTTCTGTTCCTATTCATATCTCTTTTGTAGTTTTCTCTTGCCTGATTGGTCTGGCTAAAGTTTTGAGAGCCATATACAACTTGCTGTTAACTGTGGACAAAGAAGAAAGGGAGTGAATGATTCATTCAGAAGCTTGGGGAAGGAAGCTCCTGTGGGAACCTACATCAGAGGTGGCCTAGAGGACAGTAGCATTCACAAGACAGAGTTTTAAGCTGAAGAATAAGCCATTTGGCAGGGGGAGCTTTTAGGAACAAATACTCAAGAGGTGTAAAATGCAAGCCTTGAGAAAAAGTCACGTGGTCCTTTCTGCAATGCTAAGATCTGAGTTTAAAGCCTATTGGAAATCCTATTGTTTTAGCCTTACCCAGTATTTAAAAATAACTTGTCTAATTGAAACCTAACCAGTGGACAGTCATTAAAAACTCAGGTTGCCTAAATCTGCAGAGACCTGATAAGAATGTGGGCTCAAGGGCTGGGGAGATAGCTCAGCAGAATAAGTGCTTGCCTGGCAAGTGCAAAGGTCTGAGTTCAATCCCCAATTCCACCAAAAAAAAAAAAAAAAAAAAAAGACTGTGGGCTCAGCCATATTCAGCTCAAGGCACTGAACCAATGGTGTACATCAAGCTTTCTCCATTTGTCTCCTCTAGTGCTGTACATACCCTTGAAGAAGTTTGGGGTTAAGTGGCTCTTCGGAAATACTCAGTAGATGCCGATGAATATAACTAATAGCAAAGAGATAAAAAATGACTATAAATGATATCTCATTAATTAGAATATAGACTTTATAATTATAAATCTAATATAAGTTGGTTTAGGAAAAGGGGGAGTTTTGAGTTTAAAACAGCCAGGAGACAGGATACCTAAGATATCCCCAGCCTGAGGAACAACTAGAACTAGGATGGAGAACGTGGACAGCCTCCCATGGCTCCACCTCTCCACATGCTCCAGCTTGCCCTTTTATGCTCATGCTTTCATCCTCACAACTGTAGCCTTCTGAGAGAAGTCTTGTTACCCAGTGCAAGAAATCTTGAGGAAGAACCTTGTATATTGTGCTGACTCATTGTCTGCCTTCTGTAACTAGAGGTGGGATGATTGCCAGCAGGCTGCAGGAGGAGCTGGGCAGACAGTGCCTTGGGGAGCCCCTCCAGGGATGTCAAAGCAAGAGGCAAGAAAGGAAGAACCTCAGCCAGAGACCAAAAGGTATGGGGTTCTCAGACAACTTGAAAAGCCAAACTGATAAAGAAGAACTAGAAACAATCTTTGGAAAGCACTATGAGGGAAAAGCAGTATCATGTAAGTTTCTCTGTGATCAAGTACAAAATGACATGGAAGAGAACAGACTATATTGTGGTGTCACTTAAGCTAGGGCCCTGTCATCTGCCTTTATCTTCTGTGGACTCAAAAGGACTGTAAGACACTGTTTTATGGACCAGCACCCAAAAGAGGTGGACACTCTAACTTGGTTTGCCTTGAATTTTGAGACAAGCAGCAGATGTCTCCCTAACCTAAAAGTGGAGACACTGGATACACAGAAGGCAATTAATGCCACCACAGGGGTGGGTTGGTGTGAAGAGAGGGGTGTCGCTGCTCTCTGAAGTTCCCAGCCACTTCATGCTGTCACTTCAGGTCAATCACTTCATCTCTGTGTCCAAATTCTTTGTGCACTAAAGTAAAAGTATCAGACAAAAGGATTTCCTGAATCTCTTAGCTTTCTTGTCTTTGAAGGATTTTCAAATAAGCACCTGCACATCACATTTAACCACAAAATGAATTTTGTCTATTTTCAACTAATTTTTTGAAGCCATTTATGAGATTCCAGAAGGAAGAGATGTCAAACTCAATTAGAGTAACATACACAAAGGTGGTCAGAATATAGGACTTGGGGAGGGGTTCTCTCAGCTGTTCATAAGCTTCACTTGGGAGCTTGTTAAAACTGCAAATTCTCGGCACTCCCATCCCAGACCTATTGAGTTAGAACTTCTGCAAGTGGGACTAGGTTTTAAGGATTTAAGGAGCTCTCCAGGTGATTCTAATTCAAATTAACACTTGAGCAGTATTCTACATGAGAAATCAAGCAGGCAGACCAGTACTCAAGTTTGACAACCTGTCTTATTAAGCTTATGCCTAAAAGGACACTGAAGGAAGTGATTAGAAGAACCTGGAAGGATAAGGGTTCTCTGACCTAACTATGGCAGACATCAGCCGGGGACCCTGAGAATACTCCTTTCCTTTGATAATCCTGCAGGAACTCTCTGTTGGTCAACCAAAGCCAGAAGACAACACCCCTAGTTCCTCTGGTCTTCAGAGGTGCAGATCCCAGACAGAGAGGCAAGTGAAGAGGGGCAGAGAAGTGCAGGAAGAGCAAAAGAAAGACTCACAGCAAATGCACCATACTCCTACAACATTATGGTCCTGGTCATAGTTCCTCTCATGCTTAGACAAAATACCCAACACCCAGTGTTAAAGAGGGAGAGGTTTATTTAGTTCACAGTTTGTAGAGGTTTCAGTCTGTGATCAACTGGCGCCAAGGTGGGGTGACACATGGGGGAGGGGAAACAGTTCATGGCAATGGAAGACAGAAAAAGCAATAAGAGCAAAAGGAGAGGAGACAAACATCTTTCTGCCCCTTTTATCTTATCCAGACTTCTGGGATTAGCATGGTGCCAATCTTGTCAGTGGACTGATCCAGCAATCACTCACCTTTAATCCTAGCACCCTTAATCCCAGCATTTCACAAAGAATTGATCACACACTTTAGATTCAGCTACCTCTGAAAAGGCCCACCCCCATGACCATATAAAGCTTTGGGGGGCATCTAGACACAAACCATAACAATTCCCAAGCAGGAGTTAGGCCATCTAGTCTCCTAAACTGCCACTGACTTTATGTTCCATTGATGGCTTCCTACCAAGCTTTGAGCCCTTGAAAATCAAACTAGCCTTGACTATTTTCAACATTTTTTTCTAGACACTAGAAATTCAACTCAGGGGCATTGCACTGTTGAATACCCCAGCCCAAAAATTCTTTTTGTTTTGAGACAGGGTCTCAAAAACTAAATTGATAAATTGTTGATAAATTGCCCAGGCTGTGATAGAATTTGCAAACCTCCTGCCTCAGGCTCCCAGAGTGCTGGGATTGCAGATGTGTGCCAGCATACCTGGCTTCAACCAATTTTTAAAAAATTTTTATTCATTTTAATTAGAAAAAAAGATAACAGTCATGAAATAGTTTCAAAACAGGTTAGTAGGACAGTTACAATAATTAATTCATTGCATAAGTTGTCTTCATAGTAGTTATTCAGAGGACAAGATGTAGACATGATATCTTGCCTAAACAGTATTAGTACAAACCTTTCTTCTCATTGAAAGAAAGTAGCTGTATATTGTAACTATCCTATATATACATGTATATTTTTTTTCACTACAAAATGGTCCTTTATTTATAACCCCCTTTTTTGTTTTGTCAGAGATGGGTATTCCATTGCAGTTAGAGAAGCTATATTTGGAGAAGTTTTTAAAGGGCCTTTTCATACTTGATGGCAGTCCAAATATTGTAGGTACTTAAATTCAGCAAAATAACCCAAT
>NDGM011044951.1:0-17315 GCA_002564305.1 Octomys mimax | reverse complement strand
TTTTTCATTTCCAATCTGAGTTCCTCTATACCTTTCTTCAGTTGTTTCTTTATTTCAGAAGCTCTTGATTCATTGATTTTACCTGTGTGATTCCCAATTTATTTTGTGTTAGTGTCCTCTGCACTTGTTATGGTTTGGCTTGGGATCTAAGATTGCATTTACTCCTTCTTGTCATTTTGTGTACTACTGTCTTCTGACCTTTGTTGTAGAGCTTGGGTGGTTATAACCTTAGCACCTACTGAAATTCAGGTGCAGATCTACAAAGTTTGAATTTATCCAGTTGTGCCTGGCTTGGTTCTGCCTGCTGTGCTCAGCTCCTTCCTGCTGCAACCCTTGGCAGTGAACCTGTTGTGCCCCTCTGTGAAGATGTTCTGCTCCTGGACTAGCTGGGTGGTTCTGTCCCCTACTCTCTCTGGACTATCTGGGCGGTTCTGTCCCCTGACGCTGGGACTGCAGCTGCAGAGTTTCACCCCAGGCCTGTATGCCAAGCCTGAGCTGAGTCTGAAGGGGGAAAGGTGGAGTAGGGGGAGAGGAAGCTCTACTACACACTCACTGGGCCTGGACTAGGGCTGGATCTGGGGGTCCCGAGAATGCGGCAGAAGTTATTACTCACTGGGTGGGAGTGGGGGGACTGCGGAATGGTGGGGAGTGTCCCAAGGGAGTGGAAGAGGGTCTTACCCACACTGTGCCTGTGTTTGGACTGGACAGGTTCCACAGGTGCAGGATAGCCGGAAGGTCTCCCACACACTCACTGGGCCTGGGCTAGGGCTGGATCTGGGGGTTCTGAGAATGCCGCAGAAGTTCTCACTTGGAGGGCTTGGGGAAGGGGCTGCAGAGTGGTGTTGTGTGGTCCCAAGGGGGTGGAAGAGGGTCTCAACCATGCTGTGCCTGAGCTTGGATTGGACTGGTCCCGCTGGTGCAGGGTAGATGGAACCAGAAGCTGCTTTTGATTTATAGGGAAGGCCCTTCTCAAAATGGGTCAGAGTACATATAGCATATAGAATCTACAGAGATATTAGAGCCATGGAAAAGGGACATTCTAAAAGATTGAAAAGCTTTTATATTTTATTTAATGTCACACTTTTTAGGCATGAGCTAATGCTTGCTACAGAAAAGGGATATGGAAAACAAGTAAACATTACCCATACAATTGAAAGGAGAAAATATAATGGTCTAGACCTGTTTAATATTTGAAAAGGTAAATGAGAGTTAAGATGAAAATACAAACAGAAACCCATGGTTTATCTCTACATATTCAAAAGCTTTAAACTAGATTGATAAAATGTTCAGTAAAATATATGCTATCCTCGTATATTAACAACTAAAATATCATAACATATTGGAGGCCGGATTCAAATCTAAAATTTTTGAGTGGCTGCAGAGGAGTGCTAGAGCATAGTGGAAAGGCCATAGATTGCCACCATGTTACCTGGCTCAGCTCAGCCCTGGCCCAGAAAGAAGCCTCCCACCTAGCCTCTGTCCCCTTCCACCCTCTTGAATGATTATTATTTACTGGCACTGTTTGTTGGTAAACAAAAACACAATATATTTGTATATAATAATTTATCCTAAGAAGAAGATAGGAGAAAGATCTTATTATAGTTTGTGATGTTCCCCCAAATAATCCTCATGAAGTCTTAGGCTTTTTCAGAGGTGGGTAAGTCCAGATTTTGTGTTGATTCATGATCCAAAGCTAGGATTAAGTGTATGAGTGCTATACTGTCTGTAGGGAGGGTAGTCTGCATACTGTATAAGTGACCAAAAGAGGTTTCTCTCTCCTCTTCTCCTGTTGCTTTTGGTATCTTCTACTGCCATGAGTGGTTGCCCCTCTGCCATGCAACATTGCCGCAGAGTCCACTGATTTATTTACTGAAGCTTCTACAAAAGAATGAGCTAAATAAACCTTTCCTCCCTTAACCTTACAAGTCAATTGTTTTGTCTCAGCAAGAAGAGAAGAGTAAATAAGACAGAGCCCTCCATCTTTCTTGAAGGACAAGCTGGAAGAGTTTTCACAGAGAGTTTCAGTGCTTGAGGAAAAGGGAATGTGGTCACAAGTGGGAATGGGATCTGGATTCCTTGCATGCAGAAAGGTGGGATGTACCAGAGGGACCAGAGCAACACCTTGTAAAGGACTTAATATCCCCAAAGGAGTAGCTGTTCTCTGGAGGTAAGGGCTCTTCTCCACAATCAATTGTATTGTAATTAGTAATATGAATGACCACATCATTCAAGTCCTAGCAAAGAGTGGGTCATTGAATAGTATTTTTTTTTTTCTGATGCTGTGTAGGAGCTTCTTTTATATCTTTCATTCAGTTAAGTAGAATGCCATGCATTAGTGCTTCCTAGTACTTAGACATTGCATAATAAAATGAAGAAAAAAAAACGCACCTACACAATCTCCAGCCACCTTTTATATTTTACTTGAGGTAGGGTTTCACCAGGTTATCCAGGCTGTTCTTGAATTTGTGATTCTTCTGTTTTATTCTTCTTATTATCTGAGATTACAGGTACATGCCACCAGGGCCAGCTTTGATGGTAGCTCTCCTATGTGTCAGGAAAATAACTGTCTGCATGTTAGCAAAAGCAGACAGCTAGGCTTTAGTGTTTCATTGCCTAAAAACACATGAGAAGTGATTTTTCCCCCAGAAGTTAAATCTGAGAAAAATTTGAAATAAGAACTGTTATTTAACAAAAATACATGCAAGAAGGAATGATACTGAATATCACCCAACATGGGAGTTCTTTTGTTTCATCTAGATATAAATAATGAATCAGCAAAGGGGAGTTTTGGTAGCAACTCTGGACTTAGAGCACCAGTGGCTCTCAGTCTTCAGTGTTACAGCTCTGTTTTCTATTGCCACCAGTCCACACAACTTAATGCCAGATGCTGTTTGTCAATACTGCCAGTTGCTGGTCTCTGTTGCTGCTCTTTGTTAATTGATAGTCTCTGCAGCTCTTCAGATTTAACTGTCCCTAGTGTTTGTAGCTCTTTGGAAAGTAATTGATCTGTTATTAAGCCCATACTACCCAAGAAATAAGCCCATGCTACCAAAGAAATAAATTAAAATTGGATTTAGAAGAACATCAAAGTTAGAATTTACTTGACTGGGGAGGGAGGTCAGTGGAGCAGAGAAACCTCTCTTAGACCAATACCAAAACTATGAAAGAAGTAATGCTTGTATAGTCTTAGTGGGTCCGTGATTAGTCCAAATTCTAGTGTGCTCATTTGTCCAAACTGACCTCAGTTCAAACCTTCTGAATTGTGCCTGCTCAATGGTACAAATCAATTTACTGGTTGGCTAAAATTCAAACCCAGTGTGATTAGGGTAGACACTTCCCAGAGTAAGCATAAAGCATGGAGGACAGCCACAGCTCTCCTGGCAGCAGCTCTGCAGAACATCAGGAGGTTGGACTGTGTAACTGATGCACAGCTGCAATGGTCCTATAAAAATGATGTGGCTAAAATCAGAGAATTTCCTGGAAGGCTAATTGTGCTAATTATGTCTTCTTGGGGCTTGGGAATGAAGGACACAAATCTCTGCCTTGTCTCCTCCAATAGGTGTGGTTTTCCCATGCTCCTTCAGAGAGGTGACAGCTTCTGGAGTCTGGGAGCAGTGGAGGTATGTCACTGCAGTAGCAGGGTGGCATCTTGTCCAAGTGGCCCAGGGAAGGGCTAAATAATAACCTTTGTACGGGGGAAAGGACACTCAGGCAAGTTATTCAAGTGCACACAGGAGATTATTAGTCACTTTCTCGCTGGTGCAAAACATATGACACCAGCAACTTCAAGGAAGGCAGGTTTAACTTGGCTTAGAGTTTAAGTGGAATCAGTATTTGATCAGCTGGTTACAGCAAGTAATAGGATGGCACATCAACCTAACAGAAGAACGTTGTCCACTACATCGTGTCTGGGAATACAGAGCAAAAGATGGAGTCAGGGATGAGACTAAACCTTTCCATGTCATACCCTCAGGAAACCCACCCCTTCTGAGCAGGCCATATCTCATGGGGAATATTTCACCACTAAATTATAACATTGTGCTTTCACCCCAAAACACTCTTAGCTGTCTCATTTTGCAAAACACCTTTATTACATCTATATCAGTCAGCAGTATCTTAGCAGTTTTAACACTGTTCAAAAGTCCCAGTCTAAAGTCCCTCTTAGACTCAAGGTTAGGAATCACTATAAAAGTCAAAAAGAAAGTTAGACACAAAGATACAGAGTCAGCAGGTAAATATTCCTTTTCAAAAAGGGAGGAATAGGAAAATAGAAATAAATTGAATCAAAAGAAAACTGAAACCTAACAGGGAAAATACTATGTTGTAGCTGCACATCCTGCATTGAAGGTAGGGTGTGCTGAATTGAAATCTACAAAGGGTTTGGATAGCACTGGCCAGATAGTACAGCAGATTAAAGCACCTGCTTAGGCAGATGCAGAGACCGGGGTTCGATCCCCAGTGTGCAGTGCTGGCCCCACCCCTGGTGCGTGCTGAGTCAGTGAATGACACTGGACGTGGTGGTGCATGCCTGTAACCCCAGTGCTTGGGAGAAGGAGGATAACTACAAGTCCAATCTGTTTAGTGAGACACCGTAGACCCTGTACTAAATACATAAGATAAAAAAGTATTTACCTCAAAGGGCTTGGGTAGCCCTACCTCCACAGCTTTATTGGTTTAAACCACATGGCCTTTCACTTTGGTTGGCTCTGCTCATCACCTGAAGATTTCCTTAGAAGACAGTTCCCATTACTAACATCTCCAACTGACCTTGTCACAAATTCTGCATGGCCTCCTAATATCTTTTTCTAAACTATAGGTGGAATCCTCCCTTACTACATAACTCTTACATTCTTCATGCTTTGAAAGTATCCTGGACGATGCTATGGTTAGCTGTCAGTTTGCACATTATCTGAGCCCCCTTGGAACATGGCTGCAGATACCACTGGTAGGCCAAATGGCTGAACTTGGGGTGCTAAGTGACTCTGAATATGCAAGTGTCCTACAGATTCTTTTTTCAAATGAAGAATTTACAGTTCTACATTCTTGAGCCTTTGATGGCTGGAAACTGATTGATTCCTGAGATCAAAGTAGCTTTCTTTTTGCCTTTGTAATCCTTTCTGCAAATTGCCCATTTGTTCAAATGAAAACATTTGAACATGTTTTTAAAGATGTTCTTTCTTACCAGAGACACTGCAAACTTTTCACTTCATTCTGTTTAGTGATTTTCTCTTGATTCTCTCCATAGATGTGCAGGAAATTTGTCTACACACAAAAACCAAAGAATCCAGCTGAGGCTGTGGATCTCACTATAATGTGTTGCATGAGTTCAGAAGAAGAACTAAAGCTCATAAAAATGTCTTCTACAGGACAAACCGGAGGCCTAGAACCCACCACAATATCTCATGCACTTCAAGGAAGAAGATCCACTCCAGGGATCTTCACTGGGAAGGCCTAAAAGCCAATGGTGGAAGCTAGAATGTCTGTGGCCGTGGGATGAAGAGTCTGTGCTAGCAGGCTGAGAGATCTGAACTGGATCCAGAAATTAATGCTCAAAGGTAAGCACCAGAGCCCTTTTCCTCAGCAACAATGAGGTCCCAAGCTCTTTCTCTGATGAGAACAACCAAGTTCACCAGGAAAGCCAGCATGACAAGGTCACCCAGCAAAATAGCTCAGGAGAACCAGCAGCTTCCAACAGTTCCTCAACAGCTTCTCCAAGTAGCTACTCTGACATTCTCACAAAAGCTTGTCTAGTTCTGCCTCTTACACTGCCAGTAATAATCCTCAGATGGGCCTCTGACACCCAGCACCACACTAGTGCAGTTTTACTGGGTGTTACAAGTTGACCACCAGTTGGCAATACACCACAACCCGCTTTATAGAAATTTAAGTTGTTCTTTCATTTATTTATTTATTCACTTTTATGTATTTGGTACAGGGTCCCACTATGCAGCTCAGACTCATAGTGATCTTCCTGCTTTAAGCCTCCCCAGAGCTGGGATTACAAGTGTGTGCCACCAGACCTGGTCTTGGTCACCAGCTTGGTGTGCCCAGGGGTGGGGCTTTTGGGGCATATGGTGCTGGGGATCACACCCCAGTCCCTGCACTTGCTTAAGCAGGCATTTAGTCTGTTGAACTATCTAATTGGTCCTCAAGGTAGTTTCTCTTACTTGAAAAGTTTGAGCTCACTTTCCCATGCCCCCCATTCCCATACGCTTCAAGGCAACAGCATAAACCACTCACCTGTGAGCAGATGATTCCTCAAGTCCTCTTTCAGGTGCACATACAGAGTTAAGGATCCCTAGAGCTTCATAGAGCTAAGAAAGCAGCTTCCCTAGATAATGGTACAAAACATTTTCACAAAGAGCACTGTTCTGCAACTTCAGTGCTTTGGAATCACCTGTGGGGATTTTAAACACAGTTTGCTCAATGCCAGCCACAGTATCTCAAACTTTATGATGCTAAACTTAAAACAACTTGTCCTTCCCCCAGATTCTTAGGCTGACATTTTAATTTTCAAGGTGAAAACATGATTTGGGGCTTTTGGGTGGTGATGAAGTTATGTCCTTCATGAGGGAGATTAGCACCCTTGTTAAAAAAAGACTCAAGAGATTCCTTTTCTCCTATCTCAAGAAGTGAGGCCAAAAAGAAGTGTCTTTTTTTCAACCAGTCACCAAGAACTATTTCTAAAATGTTACTTGATGCCTCAGCACCTTCTGTTCACCTTTGAGTTCATTTCACCTGATAAAGTAGCATTCCTCATTTTGTGTCACAGACTACTCCTTTGTAGTTATCACAGAGTTTTCTGTGCACATGGAAATGAGAGTCCTTGTATTTATGAGTGATCCAGTGTATGCTATAGAGCTATACAGCCTGAATAGAATAAGACTATGGTCATGCCAAAAGTTTCTGCTTGCTGTGATGCTGAAGGTTGAAAAACACCTTCAGAATGGGCACCCCAGGATACCTCACGGGTCGTATTTACATTGCATTTTCTATAGGAAGAAATTTCATTTCTCAGTGAGTTTTCAAAGTTCTTCAGAAAACACTCACATAGCTGTTTATCAACTCATGTTCTAGAAGAGTGAGTAAAACCTGACCAAAAGAAAAGTCCTTTCCTGCTCTGATAACTTTAACTCTACAATGCATGCCTGCTCTTGGTGGGTAAACAGCTGTTGACAGATACAAGACGTTTTTCACAGAGGCACTGAATATACTCTAAGAATAGTTAGAGGGCTAAAAACTGTAATGCATGCCACTTTCCCTCACTTCTGCTATTTTATGAGGTGGGGAAGAGCACAAAAATCAAGAATTTCAATAGCACACAAGAACTTCTAATTACTTTTGATTGCTCTGGGATATGTGGAAAGTCACCCACCGTGACATCCCTCTTATGAGGGCAGGAAGGGTGTGGGGCCAATGTCTGATACAACAGATCTTTCAAGCTCACTTGACTATGCTAATGCATTGAGTCACAGAGAAGAGACTGAAAAGTGGGACAGATTTCCACCTTCCTAGCTAGGTGATCAGTGTAGACCCTAATGCCTGTGAAGCAGGGAGTACAAGTGCAGACAGGATTGGCTTCATGTGTAAGCTCACTGTGAGCCTACTGGGGAGAAATGTAGGCCCAGATGTACCTTGGGGAAAATAAAAACATCAATAAAATAGTCCTTATTCCAGGAATGAGAACTAAATGTGTTCTCTTTATAATGCATGAGTGAAGTAGAGGTAAAAGAAAGATAGAATTACATTCATTCAGTAAAATTCTAAGCACAGCATAGGGACACCCTTTCTGATGCTAAAAACTGATACAGAATTAACACTTATTACCTTCTGTGTAAGTGGGTTGGTGGCTGAGATCTGAGCCTCAGTTATGTGTGAGTTGTGTTGATGCCAGTTAGACAGCTCTGTATGAAAAATTTCAAAATGAGAAAATATCCTTTAGCCAAGAGAATAATTTAATGAAGTTCACAGCTATCAGCAAACAATGATTGTTGAGGAGATGATGTAAAGACTGAAGCTTAAAGTTAAACAAGCAGGTTTTTTAAATCTGTTCCCCTGCACTCTTTCTGAGCAGCTGGCAGATAGACAGAAAGAGCATGGGTAGATGTCGATGGCTACATAGCACTAAAGCAAAGACTCTAGGCTTTTATTTACTAATTGCAGCACCTCGCCCTGGTTCTTCTATACTATAAAGATATTGTGCATGCTAGATTCATTTGCAAGCAAATGCAACCCTACTGAATGGCCTAGTTTTTCAAGTAAAAATGTGTTCACATTACAAAGCCACTGTAGCAAAGCATTTCTATTAAAATAGTCCTGCTGTTTATATTTAATGCTTTCTGGACTGCTGTGTGGCTCAGAGGAGCTGTGGAAAGCACATGAAGGCGTTAGAGTAATCATTAAAGATCAAGGGCTTTCCAATTATCAAATCACATGCAAAAGACAATGGGCTGAGCTAACTGAAGCGTGGCCTGGCAGTTTCATATTCTGAATCCAAGATTTTCAGAAAACAAGAAAAAGATGCCTGCACCTTGTGAAAGATATGGGCGTTTGTCAATTCATGTAATAAATAGGCTCATCAAACCTCTCCAGCAACTCCCTAAGTGTTTCCCTTTTCATCACAGTTCATAGGAAATATTTTCATGAGATATCCCCCTGTGATAAAGAATCCAGGAGTATATTTGAAGTGCTTTCTCTACTAAAAACTACTAGTCCTAAATATGCTATATTATTAGCTCTTTGAGGAATGAAATAAGATCTCATTTAAATAAGATTGTGTTTCTTCTGTGTGTCATTTAAGTAAAGTAGACATTCACAAAAAATAAGCAGTATAATTTTTTTCATAAGAATGACTTTCAAGGTTTAACCTGGGGTAAAATAGACACAGACCAATCTTCTTTATCTTTTTATTTACAACTACAATACTGTACTATGATCCTGGAAACTCCATATGATCCCCTCGAGAAGTGCAAGGTTCTCACTCGTCATTGAAAGATTCAATTATATTTTCTGGGTAGTATCTGTTGAAGAGGGAAAGGGTCTAACATGAATCAGGAGGATTTCTAACAGCAAGAGATAAGAAAATGGACTTGGGCAAGGCACTCTTGTAAAGTGGTGGGCACAGTTTGTTGCAGACAACTGCAGAGCTTTTGGGAACTTTTTAAATTCTATCATATTTAAAATGAAGGAATTATTAGCACTAGTTAATGGGGTCTAGACCAAATTCCAGGTTGCCCTAGTTCTGTCATTTGCTGTATGACACTGTTATCTGACTTTCAGAGCTGTTGTCTTCTCAGTATCTAAATGGGTAGAGCTTGTTCACCATCTCCAGAAGCATCTTAAAATCATTTCTAGGTCTTGTTCATCTATGCCACAAATCTCTGCATAATGACATAAAAAAGAGATTACTGTCCTCGTTAACTTCTTCAGATCCAGGCAACATTTATTGCATTCATACTATATGAATGAAAGAATAACATTCATATATATTAAACAACTTAATTATCAAAAGTATTATTCAAGAAAATTGACAGGCTAAAGGAGGAAATGACTTTTTGAGAAGTAGATTACCCGTCTCTAATCTTTGATGAACTAAACAGCACAATATGAATTTGAAACACTTTATAAAAATCCAAATGTTTGTAACTGTGGAATGTATTTGTTTTTCTAGACTCCTCACTCAACTCTTGCACCATGGAACGGACATCTCACTCTTCTTCTCAACTAGATTCCTGCTGTGGGGACCCAGCGTTGTCTTAAATCCAAAGGCCTACAGTTTATCTGTCCCTAAACTGTACAGCAACTCCTCCATAGTTTCAGAATCACATCCCTAGTGCACTGGAGGTTTCACTGGTTTTATATCCTATGCGCGAAACACTTTTGTTTAGCTTTTGAGTACTTTCTTCACTGTTTTTGTGAGCTAATGGTGCTACTCAGATCTTTTAAGGAGCATGATTTCTGTGACTATGCATCTTGATTTTTACCTTGATTGGATGGAGAGGCCCATAGGAGGTTAATCAAGAATATTTTGGGTTCGGTTTGGCAGGTCTTAGAGTCTTGACCTTAGAGGCAGTATCTGGTTACTGGACCCTTACTCCCTGGCTTTTTCCCTACTCTCTGCTTTCTGGCTGTGAAGTGAGCAGCCTTTCTCCACCATAAGCATCTGCCATGATATTTCTACTTATCCCCAACTAAACATAGACTGAAACTTCTGAAACTGTAAACCAAATAGACCTTTCTCCTTTATGTTGTAGCAGGCATTTTGATCACAGTGAGGTAGAGATATTCGATTTGCCTTATTTGAGTAGATCCTCTTGATGTTCGGATCCAGGATGTATTACAGCAAATCAGTTCAATATTATTGAGAAACTTTTGTAAACTGTATGAAATGAATAAAGCACTGTTTGTCTCTAACTCCCATGAACTTATATAGAATACAAACTAACAATCAATAACTGCAACTTCTGCTTCAATAGAGGGATGTATGGAATGCTATCAGAAAGCATATTGTGACATAGTTAATTCTAGTTAAGACTTTCAGGGAGGGATACACAGAAAAAGTGGCAGTTGGCAATTGATTGAAGCCTGAAGGAATTAGCCAGCCTTGGCAGGCAGAAAAAAGGCACAGCTCTGTGTAGGAAAAGGAAATAATATTGGCAAATTTTGGAAGCCTGAGAAGAATATGGTTTGTCCTACAAGCTGATTTATGAGATCCATCATTTCCTTTTTTCTGGTTCACAAGTTAAGTCATTGTAGACTTGTTGAGAATCTCTTAAACTTTTTATTATGATATGCTCTGTACTTCAGGCTTTAAGACCTTTGCAAAATCAATGCCCTTGGAACAGCCAGAAATTTTACATCTTTGGATGATGAGTGGCAAGAAAGCCCTCTAGAGCCTGTCATATAAAGGCACTAATATCATTTATGAGGGCTCCATTCTCCTGACATAATTACCTCTCTGTCCCATCTTTATGCACTACCACACTGAGGGTTTGGATCTCAACATATGAATGTTTGGTGACATAAAGTGCACAGATTCATTGTACCTTGAATACTAATGTAAGTGGGTTCTGGTTTTTTGTATGAGGAATCTAGGTATATATTTTTTTCATTTTAAAGATTAAAATAAAAAAAATGATACAGAATTTCAAAACAAGATGATAGTAAATAAATAATGGCTATGATATAGCATACAGTTCTCTTCAAAGTAGTTACTCAGATTACAGGTACAGGCATACAAAACTGATCAAACAATGTAAGCTCTAATTGTTTATTTCAATGAAGTAATAGAAATTAGTAGTACAATTATCTTAGCTATCGTGTGGGTATATGTGTGTGTGCATGTATTTCCCCTTCCTTTTTTTTCTCCTTTCCCCCATCCCAGTTGCCTCATTTCTATTAGCATTGCTTTTCAAATAATTAAGTGTAATAATATTTGAGATAAAGAACTATTACACATAACTTAAATACAGAAATTTCAAGTATGATATTTAAAAAGTAAACCTTTATACTTTTAGCTATCATAAAATTTTTCATAAATGTTTCATCTGTTGTGTTGGCTTTTGAAAGGTTGATCATAATTATGCCTTTTCTGTGTGACTCTGAATTTTTGTTTGGTCATAAATTATTGTATAATCTTATAATACAATGTCTGACATATATTAAGATTTACTTCCCCAAGATTAATGTGTAAATGTTCATTGTTAATTTTCCAGTTTTTTCTATCTGTTTTAATGTTAACTTGTAATTTGTCTGTATCTGTCAGCTGACTTTCAATTCATTTTACTCAAAATTAAAGCAAAACACTGCTTACAAATACCTAATATATTTGAATTGCTGCATTGAAGGCTGAGATTACTAAGATCAAAACAAATTCCAGGGTGTCACTGTGCTCTTCAAACTTGAATAAATTATATTAGGAGACAAAAGATATTATGATGTAATTTAAAATCCCCTTGTCTGAGGTGAACTTCAGTTTATCTTGTGAGCAAATTTATGGTCTCTGTAATGGTTCATTTTTCACAGATACCTTATTTTTTCTCTTTTATCTAGATTCAAAGTGTCACCTTTAAGTAAGACAAGTGTTACTATTTTACCTTGCTCCTGTATTGGGATGCTCTAGCCATGCCTATGTGGAGCTCAGTGTCACAGCACTGTCCATCTGCATTCTCAGGGAGCACAGGGTACATAGTGGGCCTCAGCCCTTCCCTCTCCCATCACAGTGGAAGAAGATGGCATCTAAGTCTTTGGCAGCATGCTGACAACTACCGTGCTAAGAAGGAGGTAGGTAGGAATAATAGGATAATAAAATAATGGTGACAGTAATAACAGCTGCAGAAATGATAGGTATTTGTAATAGACTGTTATAAATTTGTCTTGAACTAAGAGATACTGTAGTTCCTTTTATCGGTTATTCTTCTTTTATTAGCAGCAGTGAGAGCCCCTATATGTTGTAGCAACTCAGAGTAAGAAAAAATCTAAAACTCAGTCAGTGAAGTGAATTCAAGGGGGCCCTCTGGGAGGAGATAATTCACTGTAAATTTCCTTTCACACAATGTATGACAAGTGGAGTCAGACAGAAAAAGGAGCAGGCTATATTCAGGGAGAAGGCTATCACCTCCATTATGTATTTCTTGTTTTTTGTACTATGGGTGGATACACATGAAATTCCCCTACTTTCTGATCATTTGGACTCTCATTCATTCCACCCAAGAAACACAATCAAGAGAAAAAGTACGGAGGAAAATTTATAATCCATACAGGAGCGACATATAAAATAAGATACAGAAATGAAACACAGACAAATGGGAGAAAGAATGTAGAGAATTTGTGATGCACCTACAGGAGAAACACAGATACAAATGGAACAAAGGAAACAAAGAAGATGCATAAGAACTATATGTGTTTTCAGGTTGTTGTGATTGGGAAGGATCAGGCACAAGGGTGTGCCATGAAAATGTCTTGGACTCAACTAGCACTTTGTGGCAACGCATAGCCAACTTAGAGACTTGCAGTACCAGGAGGAGCAAATAAAACTTGTCCAGGTCAGTGTGCATGCTGCCAAGTCAGGGCTGGCTTGGCATAGGGAGATCACTCCTCTCCCAAGAGCAGCAACCGCAGTTTGTGTTAACAACATAAGCCAACACAGATAATTTGAGAAGTTCTCAAAGGAAGTCAAGATTACTGTTTAAGAATAAGTGGGGAAAATGATATCAGCATGAGAGCCTGAAGGACACCATGTGGACTTGAAAATGCCAGCTCAGGGCTGTGACATTAAGGCAAGGCCTCCTATAATCCATCAGTTTGTTAATCTGGAATCTGAACAAGTTCAGTCAAGCATGGTGATATCACTGAGTAAGAATCCATCTGGTGACCAAATTCAAATACATTAATGACAAAGTTAGATGAATGGGTACACAACTTTCAGGTTTTGATGCTGTTGTTTTTGTCCCACCACTAGAGGACTATCATCTGTGAAGCTGATTTGAAACAAGAAAATACAGAAAGAATAAGTTTGCACATCCGTGTCCTGGTTTGTCTTCCTGAGTTAGCAGGGATAACTAGGACCTTGGTCCACCTCCGTCACACCAGCCTATGAGGGTTGGCAGTAGTTCTGTGCCTGTGCGTGTCAACACTGAGGACTTCTTCCAAAATTTATCCTCTGGCATCACTAGCCATCACCAGTTGGATTCATTTTTTGCAAAAATACTTTGAGTAAAATTGTTTAACTGTGTAATTTATTTTAGCATGTCACTTAATGATACATGAGCTCGGTGCAGATGGTACCTCACCTGCTAAACAAGTTTAGATTATGACACATTTTCAAGGGTCATCAGCACCAGCTACATTCTGCCATATATTTCCAATATTTTTATTAAATGGCAATGGGATCTTGCCAGATTTCCAGCAGCTTGATGTAGTTCAAAGAATGTTGATGATCCAATTTAATACCATATGATCGTCTTGCATATTTTTCTTTGACATTTTTTTCAGCAGGATCTTTCACATTTTGTACTTTTATTTTCTGTCTGCACTAAACAGAATGTCATTTTTTTCTTAAAAGTTAAATTATAAAACATATCAGGTGAATGGATTTTGATTTTTCTCCCTATATGCTAATGGGGGTAAGAACTTTGGTTTTCCCCTCTTTTTCTTTCTTCTTTCTTTTATTTCATTTTATGCATTTGGTACAGGGCCTCATAGCACAGCTTGGACTCATAATGATCCTCCTGTTTTCAGCCCCAGCACTGGAATTACATGCATGTGCCACCACTCCTGGACTCTGTTGCCAGCTCAGTGAGCTCCAAGGGTAGGGCTGGCATTGCATGCAGGACCGGGAATCAAATCCTGGTCCCTGCATTTGCCAAAGCAAGCACTTAGTCTGCTGAGTTACCTTGTTGGCACTCCCTTATTTTTTGTTTAGTATGGGAATTATACATTCTTTTACCATACACTCAGTTTATAAAAATTGCTCATTCATTGTTCAATAACAGCTTTATTGGGTTATAATTCTCATATGACATTAAAAATATGAAATAGTCTCATCTTGCCTCTCTGATGAAAATTATTCAGTACATTCATATATCTTTTAAAAAAATATTTTTGTCTTTTTGAGGCAAGCTTTTGTTATGCACTTCAGGCTGGTCTCGATCCCACTTTCTAGCTGGGCCTGCCTTCAGCTCATGCTGAGATTCCAGGCATACACCAGCAAGCCCACCTGTGTCATTTAGAATAAGGCATAAACCTTGTAATACACCACAGCCATTAACGACAAAGGCTCCGTTTTTCTGTTTGACTTGCCTACCTTACTTCACTGAGTGCACTTTTACACACGGAAAGATGTGCCAAGTGTGTTGACTGGATAAAGAGGCAGAATGCTTAGTAGGGCCTAGTTTTAATGCTGGAGAACATTTACATAAAGGGAAAGGGGAAAAGGAAAAAGCGATGAGATTTGGGAAAGATTTGCTGTGGAGAAGAGGAAACACTATTTCTATATTTTTTCCAAATTGCCCACCTAGAGGTCTAATAATGACTGGAGAGGATGATAGAGGTACTGGGGACCAAACTTGGAGCCTGAGCTTGCCAGGCAGGTGCCTAGGTAGCTTGGATGACTTTTCAGTCCATCCTCTGCACCAATTCTTTTTGTTTTTGTTTTTTAAGATCAAATGGAATTTCTGTTTTTATTTATCTTTTACTTTTTTTTTTTTTTGGTGGAACCGGGGATTGAACTCAGGCCCTCGCGCTTGCCAGGGAAGCACTTATTCCACTGAGCCATCACCCTGGCTCCTCTTTTAGTATTTCTTTTTTTTTACAGTGTATACAAAAAATGTTTTATAGTATAAAATGTTTTATAGTATAAAACATTAGAAACTTTACAGAATTTCACTCAGTGGAGTGATAGGAATTGAACAATGGTTATTATATTGCATATTGTTGTTTTCAAATTAGTTGCTCAGATTACCAGATATAAGCATGTAAAATTGGTCTAAATTATAAAAAAAATTAAAAAGGCGAGAAAAAATTTTAGACCAGCAGAAATCATCAGTACAATTATCCAAGCTTTCCTGTGCATATACATATTTATTTCTTTTTCCTTTTTTTCTTTCTTTCTTTTCTCCTTTCCCTCATCCTGGTCATTCTTTACTTCTAGATAGTTCCTTTCTTTTTTACAGTATCTATTGGACCTTTCAGAAAATATTTACTCTTTCAGATTTTTACACTGGTGAGACAATACAATATTTATACATGTGGGCCTTATTTATTTCACTTATGAGTATGTTCCCTGGTTGCATCCATTTACCTACAAAAGTTTGAAGTTTATCTTTTTTAGAGCTGAGCAATACTCTATTGTATACAAATGTCACATCTTTATTATCCATTCCTCACTTGATGGGCATTTGTGTTGTTTCAGGATTTAACTATGACAAATTGTGCTATTCAAAACGTGTGTGCAGGCTGACAGAATAGCTCAGTAGACTAACTGCCTGCTTAGGCAAGCTCAGCGACCTGCCACATGCCGTGCCCTTGGGCGCTTTGTGCAGGTGACAGAGTGCAGGAGAGGTGGTACATACCTGTAATCCTAGTGCTGGGGAGGCTGAAAACAGGAGGATCACCATGAGTATGAGCTGCTTAGTGAGACCTTGTACTAAATATATAAACAGACAAATAAACAAATAATGTGCATGTATGTCTCTGTGGCACAATATTTTCAGTTGTTCTGGAAAAATATCAAGGATGGGAATAGCTAGGTCGAATGGGATCTCTAATCCAAGTTTTCCTCCCTAATTCTTGAGCCATTTATTATGAAGCAGTGGGATGAAATCTATTTCAAAGGTTTTGTTATTTCTTTGTCTTTTGATACATGAATATCTGAATTTATTTATCATCATCAATTTTGATTTGGAGGAAAATGCATAAATACGCCTAGTGAATAGTAAGAAAAGAAGAAATGAGGACATGGGCAAGGCAGTACTAAAATTATGCTGCTAATTAATGTGAAATTCCTATCTTTTCTGACCATGAAGAATGATCTGAGGCCTAAGTACATGGTTTTCATTGAGTGAGACCAATGGGAAGGGGAGATGAAGAGAGAATACATGACAACAGGATGTGGCTGCAGAGCCCAAGGGCAAGGGTGACAACAAAGGCAGGTCCTGAATCATCCACTGAGTGATGACCTTTGCAATGATGGGGACCACAGCCTATCTTCATGGGAGTTGGGTTCTCCTTTCCTTTTTTTTCTTCCTCAGACCTCCTTGGGCTCTTTGAACCATTTCAAATGAGAGCAAGTCCTGCCTCTTCTCTGGGTAGAAGTAAGGAAGGAGCATCATGAACACTGTCTGGGCACTGTATGGTTGAAAATAGCAGGAGGAACTTGTATGATATCCTCAGCAAAATTTGCAGGAAGAGATCAAATTATGAGAAGAATTATTCACTACTCCCAAATACCTAGCCAAAACAAACATTACAGTAAAGAATTCATGTTTGGAAGCAAATGTGAAATAGATTTTGATATGATTTTATTTGTCAACCAAGGCTAAGGGTGAAGCCTACCCTTTCACATATTTGATGAAGAATTTTTTATTGAACATGGCAGAATGATCTTTTTTTTAACATTAAACAACAATGCTAACAAAATATGTGAAACACCCAGCAGAGAGTTATGGGGCACGGTCATAGCATTCAATCCAGGAAACAAAGACAGAGGCTGCCCATCCCCAGGTATATGAAAGTACAGAGAGTAGCCAGTAACTAGCATGATGCCCCTCTGGTATCTCTGTCCTCTCCATCTCTCTCAGGAATATCAAGGGAACCTC
>NDGM011044950.1:0-10969 GCA_002564305.1 Octomys mimax | reverse complement strand
TAAATAGACTGGATTGTTGCTTTTTAATTTTCCATTCCTATTTAGAAAAAATGTCTAGAGGCATTGGCCTGCCACTCACTTGGTATCACACTGTCTCCTTATCTGCTAATAAGCTTCATTAGCTACACATGTGCTTGCATCAGCTGTCCCACTGACCTTGGAATAGGGATCAGAGAAGGAAGCCTTCATCTCCAGACAGCAGAGGAAAGCACTCAAGTAGCGCAGGTTTCCTGCCCTGCTGCCTTTTGGGTTCACCTGACTGGATAGGGACAGCACTGAGCCAGGAAGAGCAGGGGCAGCAGGCACAGAAGCAGCTTCCAGAAGGACAGCAGTTCCCATTCCCTAGCTGTCCACTTCTGGATGAGCAGCAGGGACGGACACACCTCGCAGAGCTTGTTCTGCACAATGTCCAGGAAAACACATACACACATGCCTGAGACTGCTGCAGCCACTGAGCCCCAGCGAGCTTCAGGAGAGACCTGAAAACCACAAAGATCAGCTGAGACAAGGTCTGCCCCTTGCGGCGCTGGAGTAATCATCAGGCTCCTCAAGTCTCAAACAATTACAACTGCAACTCCTCATGTTCTTGTAAGGCATAAAAAGTACAAATTTGCCTCCTTCTCAGTATTGTGCTCATCATACGACTTTTGTGCTTTTTTTCATGCCATAAAATACTTCAATATGTAAAGAAAATATGAAGAAAAGGCCTTATCCATGAGAAAAATCTTTGTTATAATTTTTTGTTCTGCTGCTCCCTGATCTCTTGCCTAGCTCCTGGGCTAGAGACACTTTCAACCTGGATCCTGATTCTAGCTAGAAAATCCACCTCAGTTCAGTGTACCCTCTCAAATACCTTAACACTCTAGTTCCCAAGTGCTAGCCTCACATTACCATGGTAGCTTCTGTCACACCCAAGAACCACCCTCACCCAGGCTCTGCAACCTACAACCAAACACCAGACTTGCCTCTGTTTTTGTACTTCTCCTAAGCTAAGAAGGGTTCTTCTATTTTTGTTAAGAAATCAAAATATTAATACTGTATGACCACTGAAAACTGAAATGCAAATATCAGAGTTTATAAAGTGTCTTGGCAAAGAAGTTTCGTTGAAACAAACTCAAGCGCTTTCATTTACATGCTGTCTATGGTCACTGCTGTATTACAGTGGCAAAGTTGGGTATTTGCAGCAGAGAAAGCAAAGTCTAAAACATACCTTTTGCCCTTTATAGAAAAATTTAACCTGCTACTAGCCTTGGCAGAGTACATTCCTTTAAATTGATTCACCTATTTTACTGACAATTATTTGGAAAGAAAACTGTATAACACTTACACATGGAAAGCTATGATAATGTTAAGCAGACTGCAATCTAAAAAATAACCACAGACATCATCCAGGATAACACTTCATACCCAGAATTATCATATAACCCAGCAATTCCTTTTCTTTTTTCTTTTTTTTATTTCTAGGAAAGGGTCTACAAGGTGTTCAGGGTCTCAATAGTGATCTGCCTGTTTATAGCCTCTCAAGAACTGGGATTACAGGCGCATGCCACCATGCCCAGTCTCAAATGCTGTCTCAGTGCGCCCCGGGGGCAGGACCAGCACAGCAGGCCTGGGGATTGAACCCACGGGCCCTGCACCTGCTTCCAGGTGCTTTAATTCACTGAAGTATTTGGCCAGCCCCCTTTTCTGAGAATAGATCCAAAAGATTTCAAAGCAGGATCTCAACTATTTGGAAACTCATGTCTATAGCATCATTATTCCTAATAGTCAAAAGTTTGAAGCAGGCCAGGGAGATAGCTCAGCAGTCTAAGCACCTGCCTGACAAGCTCAAAGACCCAGGTTTGATCCCTGATACTACATGCCATGCCAGCCCCAGGCACTGAGCCAGCTGCCAAAACCAGGTGTGATGGTGCATGCCTGTAATTCCAGTGCTGGGCTGAAACAGGAAGATCACTATGAATCTGAGCTGTGTAGCAAGGCCTTGTACCAAATTAATTAATTAATTAATTAATATTTTTAAAGAAAAATGTTGACTCAGCCCAAATGTCCATTCACAGATGAATGGGAAAAATGCAATACACATGATGGGATATTTTTCTGCTATTTTTTTTTAATGTACTTAGTACAGGTTCTCACTACATAGCTGGGACTCGTAGTGATCCTGCTGTTTTCAACCTCCCCAGCACTGGGATTACAGGCATGGACCACCATGCCCAGTCTCATAGAATAGCTCAGCATGGTCAGAGGCAGAGCAGGCATGGCATGTGGTGCTGGGGATTGAATCAGCATTGGACAAGTCTCTGTGCTTGCCTAGGCAGGTGCTTAGTCTGCTGAGCTTTCTCACTGGCCCTTTTTTCTGCTTTTAATGTAAAGAAATTTTAGGAGAGGCTACAACATAAATATGACTTACATACATTTTACTAAGTTTTATAAGCCAATCATAAAAGAACAAATACCATGTAATTTTATGAAGTACTAAGAGTACTTTATAGATTTATGAGGGGCAGAAAAACATGATGTTTCCAAAAGCTGGGGTGAGAGGAAAATGGGAAATTCTTGCTTAATTCCGACAGAGTTTCAGTTTTGCAACATGAAAGCAAATTCTGAAGACTGACAGTGTGGATGGTTGTACAACAAATTTGGAGGTACTTAATGCCCCAGAACTATATAGTTTAAATAGGAAATTTTATGTTACCATTATTTTACTACAATTTAGAAAAAGTTAAAACTGCAACAAAAAATCCCATTAACTAACAAAGCCCTAGCTATGCTCGCGCAGCCATCTGCTTTTTCCATGTTGCCAAAGGAAATCAGCAGTTCTTAGGGAAGTCTTGAACACCAGCATCTCACCCCAGTGCTGCACCCAGAACAGGGCAATGAGGCATGCAAGGGCCCATCCTCCCCATGAGATGCGACTTCTCAATGTTATGTCCTCCCATACATCTGAACACAAAGCTATGTGAATTCACACCAAGGGCTTAAACTGTGGGCACCATCAGCCAGTACTCCTTGGTGGCCCATCATTACCAGGAGCTAGCATCCTTATGTTCTTATTAAATATGTTGTTTCTTGGTTAGCTATTGGAGAATATAAGCTGAGCTTTCCTAGATTGAAGACTTTTTAAAAACTATATAACACTTGCTTATGGAGCCCAGGCTGGCCTTGACCTCAGCCACCTGAGTGCTGGGATTACAGGTGTGTGACACCACACCCAGTGTAAATTTCCCTCTTTCATAATGACATCTCATCTTTAAAAACCATTTCATTGGAACACAGGATAATCTATGACATTTTCTCTCCCAGAGTTAACTGTTAAAATATCCTTTAAAAAACATAATGAGGGAAAGAGCAGAAGTCTCCTGGACAACTTCTCCATTTTTCAGGAAAAGGGGCATGTTTTATGCAACTTGGTAAAAGAAAAAAGGAAATACCTGTGGTATGTGGGTGTGAGTCAAATTTGACAAAGCACTAGTAGTAATAATGCTAATACTCCAAAGCACAGAATTGTTTTTTTATCAGAAATTCAACTCAGGACCTTGTTCCTGTCATGCAGGCACTGTGCTACTGCGCTATATCCCTGACTCAAAGCACAAAACTTCTAAGAGAAATATCTTATAGGTTAAAAATTAGAAGTCCCCTTGTATGTCTTCTCACATACAACAAAAGGATCACAGGCCTTCTAAGACCTCAAATCGTAGCTGAATCTGAAATGCCCACAAATTCCAATTCTGTAGCTAAGTGGGTTCCCAGGCATCTTACGCTGTCCACAGTAGGCTCCAATGTAACCCTTCTGGCACTGGCAGTGGTCATCTGCACAGGTCCCTCCGTTCATGCATCGCACACTGCACTGCTGAACTGCAAAGAACAGCAACAACAAAACACAAACATCAGTCACCAAGGTTACCATACCTATAAAGTTAGAGTCTCTGTCCAATTTACTGATACATACATTCTACAGAAATAAATATTATTACCCAATAATCCTTCCTGGACAGACCTGTTTTAGATATTTTTTACTTAAAGGAGATCACATCCTCAGTGTTAAATGGAATCTGGAGAAGAGGACATATACCACTGTAGTTCTGGACAGAGCCAGGCGAGGGGGAGCTTGTGGGCATTCACAGTGCAGGGTTGAGCGCCTGCAACCATGGTGGAACTGGCTAATGGAGTCTGCATTCCATTAGAGAGACAGATGAAATAATTTAGCCAGTAAGCAATACTACAAATTACAGATTGTGGGACACTAAGAAAACTGGTGTAAAAGAAAATAGCTTAGAGTCAACGAGATACTTAGATACGGGAACCAAACAAGACCCCTCTGACTTGACATTCGGCTGAGTCTAGGAAGATGAAAATCAGACTGCCATGGGAAGCAACAGTGAGGAACTTCGGAGAGGGCAGAGCCAGCAATCAAAAGACCTTAGACAGGTAAACAATTCCCTCTGAAGAGTGGAAGTTCTATATGGTGAAAGAAGGGGCAGATGAGGAAGCCACCCTGGAGAGGCAAGGAGACTCCTGCACAAGTGAGTTCATCTCAGAGGAAAGGATGCTTCGGAATAATGTCATACAATGGAAGGCACAAACAGTACCTGGCATTTAGTAAAAACCCAGCCAAGTTCAAGCTATTATCCACAAAGATTACTTCAGTGGATCCTGGCTTTCCTACTGTATAGGCATACTTAGAATAGAATTAAGGACCTTTTATTACCAAAAACCATTATCCATTTGAAGCAAGAAGTAAACAGCCAAAGTTATTACTCAAAAAATTACTATAGACCTAGTTTGTGAAAACTTTATATATATATGTTTGAAAGAACATTTAGCATTTACTCAAAAGCTTAGGCACATGCAGTATACAATGCCACTAAAAGAAACATACTTGATTTTGCTCCACAAGTTGGTGATATTTGACCACTGGAACAAGTACACATGTTAGGTCGGGAACAAAATCCATCTCCACAACTATTTCTACAAATCGCTGTAGAAAACACAATAGGTTAAATAAATACGTGCACAATAAATTGTAGTTCACAAAATACGAAAGCTGTATTTTCAAAACACGAAGCCAAAAAATTAAGATACAAAATATATATAATAGGTCCTCTTCAGCTATGTAATGAAATGACCTATTGTAGATACAGGAATGAGTTTTACAAGTATCCTTATGACAATGTGGAAATGAAATTGATTCAAATTGTGTTAACACTAAATCTTTAACCACCCCCCCACAAGGATACAAATGGCTTTTTTCATTCAAGACTGATAATTTAAATGTGGAATTCACCAAGAATTCAGCCTTGACCTAGGGAGCTGAAATCATTAAGGAAACCCAGAGATGCTGCACACCCTTACAGAAAACCAGACTATGTAAAGGACCTTTACAGAAGAAAGAGAATAGGAAATTGGCAGAGCCAGAGACTCCAGTCGCCAAGGACTCTGCCTAACCTCAGGGGTTCCATGCACATTCCTTCCCAGCTGGTGTCTGACCTGCCCCATCATCAATCTTTGTTCCCCTTCATAATTCCTTCTGTCCTTCTTCCAGCCTTCCTTCTGCCATAGTATCACCACAATCTAACCTATCCTTACTACTCAGAACAGCTACTGAGGCATGTTGATGGAGTGAAGAATCAAAGCCGCCTGCAGCTGCGACCTCCAATGAATACAAAGGTACGAGGGTCACCACAGTGCAGAATGTTAGACTCACTGACACAGCGCATACCACAGACACTTGAGTGCCTGCAACGGGGAAGTTGGACCCAAATTTAGAGTCTGCTCATTGAAGAGCTGAAAGATTTATCTCTGAACTCAACTGAATTCTGTCTGAGTACAAGGGCAGCATGCTTTAGTGCTCTGTGACGGGCATCTAGGAATACCCTGACACTAGCTGTAAATATACTAACATGCATAACTATCTTTTGCTAGGGAGAAGTTTTACAACTTCCAGAGAAATTTAAGCCTTCCCCAACAATATAAGGCTCATGCACTGGAGAAGCAAAAGAACTCAGTAATTGTTTTATTTCTCCAAATTGTCTTTTTACATCAATATAATATAACCAGTAATCTGCAGCAAGACTCCTTATGCAACTACAGTATGAGGGTCAAATTTTGGGCCATATGGCTCTCCCAGAGAGCTGGCAATACTCCTTAAAATACACTGTACTTTCTGAACATTAATACCTACCCAACAACAAATGGTCATTAAAATATGGTTTCATTTCAAAGAACCTTCTTCCCCAGCAGTGGGTAGTCTAGCTTAGGTGAAATATAAAGCGGTCCATCCAGATTTTAAACTCAGTGAAGCTTGGGCTGGGGGACTTGGCATCCTCAGTGAACTACCTGTCATGTACAGTGTATTGCTAACCCCATGAGAAGCAAGAATACTTTGATCCTTTTTCCCCACATGCTTTTCGGTTCATATAGATTATTTAACCATGAGACCTAGGAATACCAGCATGACAAGGAGAGAGTGCCTAGGCACTGACACTCAGGGCTACCAGGAGCACTAGGTGGCCAGGTAAAAACTGTGTAGTATATGAAGTTCTAAGATCCAAGTCTCAGTCTGGCCCAGATCTGCTGCAAGCGCAGGAAGAATCCACAGCATGTGGGGTCAGTTTGCTTACTGGTAATACAATACAGTGATCACACTGACAGGTTACACATTCTCTTCAGGGCTCAAATGCTAGGAATTTAGGCCAGTCCCTTCCCACTGTTCAAAATTCTGTCTTCAGTACAAAATAAATTAATTGATAAGTAATTCGTCTATTGCTTCATATTCTAATAAGATTATAAATCAATACATGGAAAATGAGAAAATCAATTCTATCCTTTTGCAAAGGAGTATTTCAATGCTTGGAAATGCTTCAGTGATTTTTCAAGCCACAATTAATAATAAAAATACAGAGGTCAAAATACGTTACATTTTTGATATTTTCTGAACTATATTTTGGTTTAATAGCTTTTCCTTATAATGAAACTGGATCAAAGCCAAGTGGATTAAAATTCTACAAGTTGCTCACTAATGTATAAATGGGGAAAAAACTGGTCTGTATTCTCTATTTATATCATGTTTATTATTCTTCAAGGTATTTTTGGCTAAATTTTGAGATACAGACAAAGTTAGTAAGTGAACATCCTGTAGAAAGCCTAGAATTAAAATTCTTGATTTTAAATTTATAATGGTTTTATTTTCATTAGTTTCCGCACAGGTTATCTTTTGAAATGTCAAAATAATTGAATTGTTGAATTTAATGTAGTCTGTCAAAAGTGAAATGTCAGCTGAGACCCACATAATAGAATATGCTATGACGGTATTACGTTTTCCCCTTACTTTGTGCACCATTTTATATAGTCAAGTACAAAGATTTACTCTTTGGAGAGGAGTTGCAGGGGTTTGAGACAAGTTCCTCGAATTTGTGGTGATCCTCCTGCCTCAGCCTTCTGAGTGCTGGGATTACAAGCATGCACCACCACACCTGGTTTAATAATTTGCTTTTTAATGGGTTAACAAAAATGGTTTTACAGATATCTCTTGACACAAATTTAAATATTTCTTGGAGATACAAAAATCATTTGAAGGTTCGTGCTTTTTTATACAAATTTCTGATACACAAAAAAATCAATGTATCTCCTAAATACCCAAATATTTCAACTAACAGAAACATAAACTACCATACTCACTCTTACTATTCAATTTTCAGAGCTAATCTTCTAAACTAGTAAAGGGCACAATTGCTACTCAATGACCAGAAGTATTTAAAACTGACACTCAAGGAGCCATACATGTATTTCTACTGCAAATGTTCTAGAAGGCTCTGCTCTCTGGAATTCCCATTCCACACTGATCCAATAAAACCTGACTTTACAGATTTTCAACACGTACCATAAACCTATCCCTCCTCCTCGGCTGCTCTCCAACTCAATAATGGCAGTCACATTCATCACATTTAGTGAGTCAGACTTTCCGCCCTGCCCAAGTCACTCCTGGCCAGTGGGGCAGGTGTGTGGTGAGTGACGTTAGTTGTTTTAGAATTCTAGGAAACTGGGCAGTGTAATGCAGCCGCACTGGCTAATGCCCTACTGGTCTGAAAAAGCAAATGCACCTTCCTTCAATGCCTCACATAGGACTTTCTGTGTTGGAGGAAAAAGAAAACCTTCCCATATCTTTTTTTTTTAAGGAAGAAAAAAGGCATATATTATTTAAAATATTTATGAAGTGCCTTATAGAGCACAGTTGCTATTACCTGTTTTTTGCTTCGTTAGTAGAGATTTTGGGATTGGGGGGATAGAAAAACTAGGAAGAAAGTAGTCTGAACAACACTTGAGATTGCATTTCTTTTTAAAAACTGCCCAGAAATAGCACTGAAAAATCTATCTTGAGCCCACAAAACCAATAAATACGGAGCTAGAGATGCCACTACATCTATATTATCCTTTGGCTAGTGTGTCTAGACCCTTCTCTGTTCTAACTGCATAATTATCTTTTCCCTAGAGAAGATGGAGGTCAATCTAAAGTCAAGACTGGCTCCAAATGAGCATGCCTAATGTACCTGGCTCTCTTCTGGAGTAGACAAATGAAATAAGACATGGCAGAGTCCTTGGCTATACCCCTGGTGACTAAGCGAGCTCTCCAATTTGAACTTGGAAACACGCAGACACGCTTTCGAAATGGAATGGAACAACCAACACTTTTATGGTGAAATTCACAAAAGTTTTAAGTTCTACAATGCCTGCTAAGGTTATGCCACTCAATGGAGTAGAACCTTTAAAATTTTTTGTTAACCTGAGTTAATTGAAACTCAGCATTCTGGGAATACTCCTTTCAGGATTCTGTGATTTCACTGTGGAGATGAAGGCAGACATATATGGGTTTGCAGAAAGGCTTTGAAAAGCCTGATCCTCTTAAGGCCCAAGCTTGAGCAGATCCCAAAGCCAGATAATTTATACAGGAACACTGTGGCTTTATCTGGACTTGGGGCCCAGGGAGTTATCTTGGGAATTGCTCTAACAGCCCTCCCCTTTTAAGTTGTATTGAGACAAAAAGATGGGACTTCCAAGCATCTTTAAAACTTTCAGCATCACTGCCTGTCTATGAGTCTAAACTGCTGAAAACTAACTGTTTTTCCTTACTATTCAATCAGGGATGTGGGGGCCAAAACATTTTAGGCGAAACTTTGCAAATGACTGAGTCAAGGTGAGCCCCAGCCTAAGGATGCTACCCCAGGCTCTGAGCCCAGCCCAGCACTCACGGACAATGCACTGGTTTCCTCCTGGGAGCGTCTTCCAGCCAGGACAGCAATAAGAGTGGAACCTGGAGCCGCACACATTGGGCCTGCAAGGGACATGCAAGGGCTGGTTCACAAACACAGAAGTGGTTTTCATAAACACATCCCTGAAGAAGGAGATTTCCACACAATACACAAATCAAAACTACACTTCAAATTCTTGGGGTTGAGGGGATAGAAGCAAAAGCCCTTTCATTTTGCTTGCCATTTTCAAGGGCGACAGGAGACACAGAAACCTATAATTTGCTACTATTCTAGCCTCCGGACGCAAAGAACAAAGGGAACATTCCGTGGCAAACTCCTTGCCTTCATTCCCAAACTCATCTCTCCTAGATCAAGCTGGGTCCCGAAGTGTCAAGGAAGGCTCTTGGAAAAGTGAAGCGTACCGCTCGATGAGTACAGTGAGCTCTAGCAACCCCCCCCCCCCAANCAAGTCCTCAAACAAAAGGCTCAGGAGGGGCGCCCCCGACGGTAGAGCGGAGGCAGGCTCCAGCGCCCAGGCGCAGAGCGCACCGAGCCGCTTTCTGCCCGCACTCGGAACCTGTTCCAGCGCCTCAGGCCCTGCCAGGCTCTGCAACCAGAAGCCAAGGGTCCGACCCACCGGCCCCCGCCCCCCCGGCAAGGCTCTCCCGGCGCTGCCTGAGCGCCGGATCGGGTCTGGAGTGAAAGGCGATCCTGGGGGGTCTCCTAGAGAAAAGATGCCGCTAACCACCCGAACAAGGGTGGATCACTGGGTGAGGTGGAAAGCGCCGAGCCAGGGCTGGGTCCCCCACAGCCGCCCGGGGTGCGGGCAGCCTGCCCACCTACCCTCGGAGTATGTCCTGCTGTCCTCGCCTGCGAACGCGGCTGGCCGCGGCGGCGCCCTCCTCCCGGTATTCGGGCGCCACGAACCCGCCTTCGGAGCCCGCAGCGGCGGGCCGGACCTGGGGCAGCGGCGGCTGGGAGCGGGGCGGCTTGGACTGCAGAGGTTGGGGCTGGCCGGCTGTGCCCTGCGCCCAGAGCGCCACGCAGCCCAGCCACACGAAGTACGGCTCGAGACACGGCCGCCGCCGTCTCCCCATCGCCGGCGCAGAGCGCGCGGACCGAGGTCCGCAGAGAGCCACTACCGGAGGCGCACTCGGTCGGCAGCCGGCCTCCCGCAGACTCTGGCGAGCGGCGAGCGGGGCCAGATGTGCAGGGGCTGCGGAGCACGGGGCGCGGGCTCCAGCTCACGGGGCGGCGAGGCGGCCAGCAGCCCCGCGCGTTCCACGTTGCATCCCCCGGGCCACGGCCCCCAGCGATTCCGAGACTGCCAGCAGGCGGGGGCGGGAAATTACAAAAGCAACCCGAGCGGCCGCGGCGTAAAGTTACAAAGAAAGCGGACCTCACGAGAAAAAAGGGCCTCCCCGCCGCGGCGTAGCGGGTCCCGTGCGCTCCGGCACCGCGCCCGGAAAGCCAAGCCGCGAAGTCACCAGAAAGAAGCGGTTAAGTCGACAAGAGTCGGCCCCCAGAAAAATAGGGGTCTCCGCGGGGATCGCCCGGAGTCCTGCGGGGACGGCCAGGCGCGGCTGGCGGTGGGGAGCCCGGCGGGGGGCGCGGCGCCGGGGTGAGGGGAGCGGGCGCGGGCCGAGCAGACTCGGGAGGACCTGGCAGTCGGCGCGGCGCGCGCGGGTTTTAGGGGCCGGAGGGCGCGGGGCGCGGGGCGGGCC
>NDGM011044928.1:0-14528 GCA_002564305.1 Octomys mimax | reverse complement strand
TGAACTCAGGCCCTTGAGCTTGCCAGGGAAGCACTTATTCCACTGAACCATCTCCCCAGCCCCAAGTATATCTCTTTGGATAAGCTTTTAGTGGCTACTTTAAATATTTCATTACATATAACTTATCATAATCTACTGGTTTTTACACTTACCTCTAAGATTGAAATATAGAAGCTATGGAACTTTCTAGCCTGGGCCTGCCAGATCACTCAGTGGATTAAAGCACCTGCTTAAACAGATGCACGGCCCAGGGTTTGATCCCCAGTGTGCAGTGCTGGCCCCACCTCTGGGGCATGCTGAGCCAGCAACTGAGATTGGGCATGGTGGTGTACACCTGTAATCCCAGCCCTGGGAGGCTGAAAACAGAAGGATCACTGAGTCTATTCTGTGTAGTGAGATCCTGTAAACCCTGTACTAAAATACAGAAAAAAAAAAGAAAGAAAGAGAAAAAGAAGAAGAAATATGGAAGCTATGTTCTTTGAGTGACTTTGTTCTCCCCTATATAGAATAAAATTATGTTAAATAGTTCCACAACACTGAGAATCATATTAGAAAGTGTCACAACTTTTCTTCTTCCTCTTTCATACATAAATTGGAGAACACAAGAAGCGAAATAAAAATCCTTGTACTAACTCCCATCCCCCATTGCCATCTTGATTTCTTTCACTCCATATATTCAAATTTCTTTTCTTACTCATTTCTACTTAGAGAAGCTCCTTGAGCCATAGGGTAGGTGTTCTGGAAACATAGTCTTAGTGTTACTTCACCTGAAAATGTTTTTTTCTTTTTCCTCCATCATGCTTTAAGAATATTTTCCTTTAATATGATTCTATGTTAATAAATCTTTCCTTACGACACTGAAAACAAAGTGTCACTTCCTTTAAACAAACTCACCAACTGTTGAATATATTTTGTCCAAAGATACACTGAACCTTCCTTTTTTCATAATATTCACTTTGTCTTTAGGGGTTTTTTTGTTTTGTTTTGTTTTTATTTTATTTTAGGGAAGTGTCTACAGGGTATTCAAGGTCTCACTACTAGAATGGACTCGTAGTGATCCACCCTTTTACAGCCTCCCAAGCGCTGGGATTACAGGCATGTTCCACCATGTCCAGTCTCATTAGTTTGTAACATTTTGAATAAAATTGTTGGTCTGTGTCTTGTGGATTTCTTTGTCCTTACATTGTTTAGATTTTTCTCAGATTGTTGATAGAATCAAACTCATGATCTTGTGCTTGCCAGGCAGGCAATGTGTCACTGAGCTATTTCCCTGGCCTTCTCTCAGCTTCTTGAATCTATAAGTTTACATATTTCAGTAAGTGAGAACTTTATAGACAATATTTTTAGCCAATAACTTTTCAGACCTTCCTTCTTTTTACATAGGAATGATGACACAAATATTATCCCATTTGTTAGTCTTTCAGGATCCTCAGGTGCTGTTTACTAATTTATTTTCTTCAGTTTATCTTCTCTTTGTTGGGTAGGTGAAATTCTTTCTATTGTTGTATTGGGTTCAGTGAATTTTCTCTGTCTCACCCACTATGCTACTGAGCCAATCTGTTGCATCTTTGCTTTGGCTAGTGCACTTTCTCCTTCTACATTTCCAGTATACTTACTGCCTTTCCCTCCTATTTTTCTGATAAGACAATATGCTTACTTGATGAAGCTGTATTTTCATCTGTAATAAATATATTTGAAGAATTTTTGTGATGCATGATTTAAAAATTTTTGTCAGATAACTCTAATATCTCTATTTTTATCATTGTTGCAATCCACTGATGTCTGTTCCTTGTTTAAATTTAAATTTTCATGGCAAGAAGAGTTACTGTTTTGCTTACTGAAACATGATCTTCCACTGCACTGTATTATGTAGCTCCAGCTTTTACTTAGATGGTTTTTCCTGCCTTGCTCCAAGAGGCGCTAACACTACCCTGGCTGAGGGAGAAGAAAATCCTCCTGATCTTCTCTACAGGATCTCCTCTGATGCTGTGGTGAGTGTCTTCTTCCTGCTCAGAATTCAGAAGCTCCCTGACTCTACAAGGCCTCTTCTGGCCCTGCCTATTGAAGGCTGATAGAGACAAATCTAAGATTACATTTTTGCCTCCACTGTCATCACAAGGATTACTATAAAAGACGAGTCCTGACTCCTACTCAACTTCTCTGGATACAATTCTGAAAGGGGACTGGAGCTCCTCACCACACCATGGCCAGGCAGAAATCCAGGGGCCCACTGAACTTTTCTGAGTTGGATGTTGAACGTACTTTTTGCTGTGTATTTGCATAGAGTAAGCCTGTAATGTTCCCAAGCTTTCTACTTTCCTGATCTTCTATGTATACAAACTAGGTTTCTTAGGACTTTTCTGCATATGCCCAGTGGTGTTTCTGTGTTGTTGGGTTCCTTAGCTCTGTGTTTGGCTATATATATATATATATATATTGGCTCTTAACTCTTGGATCATTCACTAAGACATGGGAACTCAGTAAGAAGAAATCATGTAATTATAGGGCATTTAGTGATAGCAAAAATTTGTGTCAAGTTGTTAAAGACACAGCTACAAGGAAATGTACAGGTAAAATACATTAATTTTTAAATATAAAAAGTAAAAGTAAATTACTTAAGTGATTAACTCAGTAAATTTTCAAAAGAGAACAAGTTAGACAAAAGAAAGAAAATAAAGATAAAAGAAAATATCAAGGAATTAGAAACAAAAAAGATTATATTGTTTTAGATGTTTTCATAATTCAATTTTTCAAAATAGTGAAATGAATAGATACATTTTGATGGATAAATTCAACATATTAAATAATTTTATCTCATAAGTATAGAAAATTAGTTTTAAAATGGAATTCTCACTACATATAAATATTTTGAATTAAGAATAATTTTTAAATTCTACCTTAACAATGGTGATGTTCTTAGAAAATAAATTACTCTCCAAAAGCAAATTACTAAAGTTGACTTACAAACAATATGAAAATCTTCAAATAGTAAAATTGAAATGACTACTACAGAAATAATTCCATGTCTGTCACTAGCCTCAGATTTATTTTCTACTTGCAGGAATATGCAATTTTCGAGCCAGGCATGTGGTTCAGTGGCACAGCGCCTGCCTAGCAAGTGCGAGGCCCTGAATTGGATTCCTGGTACCAAAAAAGAAAATAGTAAAAATAAGACCAAAAGAAGCCCCTTTGAAAAAAAAACATGCAATTTTCATGCCTTTTGAGATGTTTTGCCAAGTATTGAAACAAATGAGGCTCCTAACTCCTGGATCATTCACTAAGACATGGGAACTGAAGTCAGGTTGGTTGATTCCCTGAGCTCCAGACATCAGCCTACTAATCAGGATGGTAAGAACCACATAAGCAGGGTTACAAACAAGTGAAAGATTACATCAGGCCCTAATTAAGGACATCTTTTCTTACATCTTTTCTTCTTTTAAAATCAAGATGGAAAGGTTATATCCTTAATACAAGAACTAGGAACATAAGTACACTAAAATAGTAGTCTACATTTTCAATGAAAATAATATGCACTATATTAACCATTGTTAATCTCTGGTTACCTTGTTTTGAAATTCTGTATCATTTTTATTATTTTTTCTCTTTAAAATAAAATAAAATACAATTAGACCTTAATTTAAGGGTATTATGGAAATTCTGTTGATTTAACACAATAAAACATGATATTTCATTAACAATTTGATTAAATAAAATTCCTTTTATGATAACTAATAAACATCTATTTTCCCAATAATATTTATTTAATAAGTGAAAGCCAAGGTATCAACTAAGAATAAATGGGAAAAAAATTGATGGTTAATGAATGGTGTTGATACAGTGACAAATTAAAAACAAATGCATAAAAATGTTTCCTTATGTCACTAAAAATTTCAGAGAAAATAATTGACAAAAAGATCATTGTCACAATTTCAGTCAAAATATATACAATCAAGAATAAAACATAAAATTAAAAGTAAGATATTTAAAAACTCCAAAAATGCAAAATCTTGAATAAAAGTACCAAGATCATATTTTTCTATGAAATAAAAGAATATTTAAAACTATGTTACTTGTGCATAAATCAAAACATTTCCATCAGAATTATCAATTACTTAGAAACAATAAGTGGGTAAAGCTATTAAGAATATTTTAAAAAGAACAGTGTAAGAAAACATGCAGCTGACTTTACTCAACATTAATTGATACACTTGAAACTAGTCAGGTAATACAGTAGAACAGAATGGACACTGATAAATAGACCAAATTCTCTATATAGTGTAGCATTTAAAACTCTATGCATTTGTCATTGTTGAGGAGATAATTGCATATACAAAACAAAAGCAATCTGTCCTGTAAACCATATATCATAATGCACAGCAAAAGGATCAGCTTATTATAGCCCACGAAAATTAAAACTACAACAACTTAAAATACTTAGAAGATTTCAGATTAAATAAGGGCTTTTTAGAATAAGGAAAAAAGAAGAAATAACAAAGATATAAAGATTTTGCAACAACATTTTAATTAGTCCCCTTTCAAGAATACCCCCACCATAAACAAAAATAGAGTATAAATTTCCAACAAAAATTTTGCAAGACTTTCAACAAATTAGTGATCTCTTCAATATATACAAGATCCTATAGATCAAATACCCAAGGAAACAAAAAAAATTAGATATATAATTATTATCAAAATACATCTTTGTAATTTGACTTTTTAAAACAATCTAAATTATTAAAAATTTCATAACATTGATTTCAATTCAAAATTAAATAAGAATATATAAACATGTATTACAGATAAATATACATACATACATACGTATGTATATAGGATACCATGTCTTTATTTTAACATAAGAAAACTCTATTTGACAAAGGTAAGAATTACTGGAGTTGATCAAGAAAATTCCTAAAGTGATAAACTTCAAGAGGAAATATCCTGGTTTACTTTGAGTGCTGTCACATTGCACAGAACACTTTGCAATAGTGGACTGGATTCTCCCTGTTGACTACTTGTGTTGCTGGTAGACCCAACTTTCTAAGGCATCTGGGGAAAACACCTTGGAATCACCCCCAAAAGAAGGGTCACGGCAAGCCTCTGGCAGTCACATCTGAGTGGTAACAGGAAGACACAACAGTGAACTACTATGAAGCAAAATCCTAAGCTGCGTAAGCAGAGCCCAGCAGCACACTAACCACTCACTTCATAGCTACGTTCCACAACCATCTTGAGTCTTATTATACCTCGTTGCTCTGGTTCAGGGCCCTGAGTTCTCTATTCTTTCGCATTCTTAACCCTAAATACTTAAATACAATCTCTACCAAGTGTGATATTCTCTCTCCAGTTATTTCAATCTATTTTACTAAAAGTAATGTGCTTTTAAACACTTCCAGTCTATACATATACATTTAATTTAAAAATTTTATTTCTCAAAAATTAGAATGGAAGGGTATAGAGAAACTAATTAATTCACCTATACAGATGAGACCTGTCTGTATTTTATTTTGCAATTTTGAGGAAGAAAAGAACAGAATTTGCTGATCCCTGGAACTCTACCTTTCAGACTGACTCTGTTGAGTGCTGGGTTTTGTTTCCTAGGGCTCCTTCTCTTTGTGCCTCGTCTTTTCTCCTGTCCCTTCCTCTCACCTTCGACGCCCTTTAAAATGACATGGAGACATCTAGCAGCCCCACTCCTTATGAGACGCCACACAGGTGCCTTTAGTGAATCTTCCCTGGAGTCTGAAAAGTTCAGTAAACAAGAATCAGCCCTGAGATGGGAGAGAGTGGTTCGCTTGTCAGTTTGTACCTGACTGCATATCATAATCGAACCCAGATTTTAGAAATGACTCTTGGTGGACCCGACTGTCTACAATGCAACTCATTTCCAAGACTAGCTGGAGTCAGCTCTCAAAGCATGCCTGGTCCCCCCTTCTCTCCAGAGCTGCCTGGTCGCACGTCAGCCAGGAAAGCTACAGGTGCGGGCTGGCATCCCGCGAGTCTTTGGATGTGTCAGGGGAGGCACAGTACATCCACAGAGATCTTCCAGGCCGCAGGGTTTCTGACACATGACACACAGTTTCAGCCAGGCTGGTCACAATCATAAAATGCTTCATTTTCCCCCTGGCTGTTCCCTCTCTCCTCTCACTGCCATGCTGGCCCCCAACTGACACCACACTTGGGAGGGGGACAGATTTCAGCTGTCAGCTCAATGGTGCAGAAATGTGCTTGCCAAAAAGAAAAGAAAAAATAAAAACTACAAACTTGTTGCAGGATAAGAAATGCTAGTTACTTGGTGAAAAAATGGGCAACCAAGACACACAGAAAAATTGGTTTTATGCAGGTAAAATCACCCACTAAATCTGCTCTCCACCTCCCCAGCACCTTCCCCTGGGTAATGACATACCTCCAGGAGGAGCTGTCAGAAGAGATGGAGCCTACGCACAGAGCTCATCACTCAGCCCCGATGTACTCTGGAAGGGGTTCCTGAACCCGGATGAGGGCTCAGACTTGCTCACGGCAGAGCATTGGCAGAGAAGCCCCAAGGAGATCACCCCATCACCCCCACACTGCACAGCTTTGCCACTAGGCCAGGGCACGAGCTGGTGGAAGGGATTTTCTTGCAGAACAGGGGCCTCAGAGAGTAAAGGACATCGTGAGAACGTTTCTCCTCCTTGCCATTGGGGATGGAAAACAACTAGGAAATAACAAAGGGAAAAAATGGAAAAGAAGAAAGAGAGGCAAATTACTGAAATCTAGCACCTGCAAGTGCAAATCAATTACCCGAAAAAGCAGATATAAAATGAAGCTGCATAGATATATAAGGCACTTACACTATATTAAAATAACACTGAAATTACAGAGCTGTCATCCGCAGACCTGCCATGGTGTCTCTCCCTTCCCCATGGGAGTCAGTGGCTCTCATGGGGGGATAGGGCAGGCTGCTAGGAGCCACTGGGCAAGGTAGCCCGGGCAGCGTGGGGCTTTGACCCTCTGGGACCTGCACTCAGGTGTGGAGACCTCAGGTTTCCTGTGTGCGAGGCCGCAGTGCTCTAGGAGGCTGGGCTTGCCAGGTGAACTGCTCCACACCGCCCACCAAAAGGCCAAGGAAGACAAATTGAAAACAATCTACAATTCAGCACTTGTTTGCAAAGACCGAGTGTTTTTTTTTTTCTTGGACACCAAGGGTGAACAGTACAGACTGAAAAGGGCTTTAGAGGGCAACCCAAAGATGCACTAAGTTCCCTTCTTGGCAGCAAACAGAGTCTAGTGAGAACTTTTGTTTTCCAGAATTGATTCTTATGATTAAAACAACACGTCATTTTTGAAGTGAAATATTTGATAGTTTGAAAAGAAAATCTTACCTTTTCATTCTTCTAATATGTAATTTTTAAATTATTTTTAAAATTCATAATTGAGACCAGAAAAATGCAGTTTCTCTCAGCAAGGAACTGCCGCGTGTGGCCCTGAGGCAGCCTGGAGTGGCAGGGCGCCAGCGGCAGGACCATTGTGCTGGCCAGGAAAGCTGTCTGCCTGACGCAGACCTGCTTTGTGTTGCGCGGGACAGGTCCCGCCTGGCTACAGCGTCCTTGTTCAGTGCGGAGCTGGTTTACAGATAAAGGTAGTCCTGTCAGAAGTTCTGAATAGCTCCCAGCTAATTGCTGACCCTAACAGGTCCAATTAGCTGCTACAAGCTCTGAGAGCGGCCCCTGGGACGCATCTTTTCTCACGCACGCATTGTGAGACTCACCCTGTGTTGCTACCTTGGCTGTGCGCTTTGTAGTCACCTTTCAGCAGATCAAAGGTTTACCGGAAAGAATGACTGCTGTATCAACAGGCCGGTGTACAGCTACACATATCACGCAAATGCCTAACGCGCCAGGGCGATGAGCAAGACCCAGACTGGCATTTTACACAGCTCTCAAAATGATGCTTTGTCCTCTCTAACTCAATAAAATGATCCTGAGCATGTAATTCCAATAAACTCCCCAACAGTCAGCACTTGTAACAGCACGCATGGGGCTCTCTCCATGACACTAGGGCTGTGAGGGTTCGTGGAGGGCAGGCATGCCCTCCCCTCTCCCAACTTGTCTGATGTAAGGAGCTGTTCACACGCTAACACACAAGCAGGCGGGTACCTGCTTCCTTAAAAACCATACAAGCCCTTCTAATGCCAGAAGTCACCCATGGTCTTCTTGAAAATTTAGAGGACAGATGTGCCTGTGGGGAGGGAGGAGATTGTTGGCAACCCAGTGTCCCTGGGCAACAGGAACCTTTGATTGCTGGAACTGTTCAATTTAATATTAGATGCCTTGTAAATATGAAGACAGACAGGACAATGGTCTACCATGTGCCTGACTTTATTCCCATTCTCTGATACTTTGGGCCACTTTAAACAGTTCTTAATGTATTTTGCCACCAGTATGAATGCAACTTTCTCCACATTTTGAAGTGACTTTCTTTTTTTACATTTTTATTATTTAAAGAGAGTACAAGACGGCCAAATAGCTCAGCGGATTAAAGCGCACAAGGGCCAGGGGTTCGATCCCCGGGCCTGCCGTGCTGGCTCCGCCCCCAGGGCTCACTGAGAAGGCAATTGAGACTCGGCGTGGTGGTGCGCACCTGTAATCCCAGCATTTAGGAGGCTGTAAACAAGAGAATCGCCACGAGTCCGATCTAGTAGTGAGACCCTGAACACTCTGTAGACCCTTCCCTAAAATGCAAAATAAATAAATAAATAAATAAATAAAGTACAAAATAGTAATAAAGTTAGAAATGATACAGAATTTCAATAAACAAAATAATATGAATTTGACAGTATTTGTTGTGCAGCATAGTGTTGTCTTCAATTTTGTTTAGATTATCAGACACATGCATGCAAAATGGGGAAAAGAAAGAAAAAAATTAAAAAGTTATAAGAAAATAAGACAGGAGAAACAGAAAAAAAAGCTGAAAAAAGAAGACAAAAAAATTAAGCATTACTGCTCTTTTCCATAGATCAGCAGAAATTCGCAGTACAATTATCCGAGACACGCTGCATATATAGGTAGATATAAGGATTTATTTCCAAATGAATTCTAGGTCAGATTTTGACCTAATAAAAGGGTAGCAATGCATTGTGCCAAATTACTTTCCAGAAGAATTGAAAGATCATTTTTCTGCCATTAACGTTTGGAAAAGTCTACTACCTATTCACCAGTAAGCAATGAGTTATCATTTTTTGTAAATATTCAAAAACTTATATTAAATGGTTATTATAGTTCTCCTTTTACCATGTGCTGTTAGTAGTACGTAGTATCTATATTGCCTATATTTTAATAGTTTTCTAGTTAGTTGTATGATTTCTTTACACAGTTTCAGTATTTCTCCTTCACTGTTGTTAAACATTTCAAACTGTTTCACTCAAATACCAGATTTTTTCAGCACATGTATATTTTTCTGTTAGTATTCATTATTTTTCAGCTTAGAAAACTTCTTCCATACCAAGAGATCAGATACATATCAACCTATATTTGCTCTTAATTTTTTTTTTAGTTTTAGCTTTTAAATGTATTATACCTGGACTCTTATTTTTTATGTAGTATTTGACGAAGGGTCAAATTGTTTTCTAAATACTAAAGCAAATTTCTCAACAGTATTGTATAACATACCCCTTTCCCACTGGTAGGATTATTTTCTTTGAATGATCTTAAATTTTTATATAAACCGCATCTCAGAATCAACATCTCTTTTAATAGGAATTTTCTTATTGTGATACCATATAATTTTAATAATTGCTTTATGTATTTTAATATCCAATTAGTATGATTTTCTCATTACTCTTCAAAATTCATAAATGTACTAATTTTTATGATTAATAGAGTCATTTTGTCATATTCCAAAAAATTACAGATTTTTACAAAATTACTCTAAAAAATAAAGTGGTTGCAGGTAGGTTTCTTATGAACATGACAATTGATTCCTTCTTTGCACCGTGGCTATCTCAATATTTCTCTGTCCTGGAGCAGGACTACTTCCCCACTCTGACTCTCAACTGGCTTATTACTTACCTTCACCAGTCTCTGTTGGTGGCAGTAGCCCTTTCCCTGTTCCTTCTGTGTTTGCCTGTGGAGCCCCATCTAGCTTCCATGTGCTCAAGCCCAAGCCAGCCTGGAGGGAAGTGAGAGACCCCAGGGAACAGACATAAACTCCTCCAGATAGGATCCTCAAGTCCCACCACTCTTGCTGACCTTGAATCTGACTTCTGATGTATGAATTGGTTCAGAGGAACAAGAAGAGGTGTCCATAACCAGCTACACAATTATCTGGAAATTAAATGGTGGTTGATTAAAGTCCTTATGGTTTAAAGTGGTTTAATGCTCAACACAAGGCAATAGATACATACAGAAATATTCTGTATCTCTATGATGGACTGAATTATGTCCCTAGCTCCTGTTTGAAACACTAACCCCTAATGTTACTGTATTTGGGATAGGGCCTTTGAAGGTGTACTTAAGATTAAATGAGTTCATGGATTGAATACATGTTGGATTAGGTCCCGTTCTAATGACAAGTTAATTTGAAGACCTTATTTCCATATGCCATCACATTCCTTGATACCAGATTTTTAACTCCAACATTTGTCTTTTCAGGATCATAGTCCAATGAACAGCAGATATTGAGGCTCGTGACTCCATGTGTGTACCCAGCATGGACTGGAACATGCGTCACTCACAAGATGGGATTCACAGTAAAATAGGCTTCCAGGACGCTCCACAAAAGCTTATGCCAAAGGTGTAGTGAGCAAACCGTGCTCTCGGGGTAGTGGCACTGATCCACCACAAGGGTTCCTGGGTGCTGAAGTGTTCCACAGCTGGAACTCAGCAGGACCAAAAGATGGAGCATGTCGTTTCATGACGACCTTGCCCAGATATGGATGAGAGGAAGTAGGAAGGATTGTGATGGCCTGGGCTTGTCCATTTTTCACTGTTTATTCCCAAAGCCCAGGAATGAAATTCACTTCCCCTTTCTTACCATTTTCCAATGTATTGGCTTTAATTCTCTAGTTTCTATTTTATTTGTTACAGGTTAATTTTTTTCTAGGTATTTGAAATAAAATCCTTAGGATGGTAGGTTGTTGTATTGATCTTATTTCTTTAGAAGAAAAATAATAAAAAATAGAACAGGGAATTTGGTCTGAAATTTTTTCTCATATCATTATCACTATCATATTTCAAGTAATCTATGACCATATTTTTTCTAAAACAATTAATACTGTTGGTTTCTCCCAAGGGTTGGTAGAAACAACAGCTCCTGGTGTTTTGTAGCAATATTGGGTGTTTCTTAGATGCTAGAAGGATCAACCCAATCTCATCCTTCTTCACATGGAGTTCTTCCTTTATCTACATTTATATCTAAACTTCCCACTCTTAGGAGGTCATCCATTACTTTGGATTAAGGATCTACCATGTTCCACTTTGACTTCATTTTACCTTCATTATCTCTAAAATGATATTTTTTAAATGAAATCACATTATATATTATTGAGGGTGAAGACTTCAACACACAGACCTTCATATTTTCATTTTTAATGAATTTGTATTTTGTAATCCTGCATAAAATCTAAAGCTTGGATTATTATTTGTCTTTAATTTTATTTTCTTGTCAAGATGGCAGTTTATTACATTCCATATTGATTGGGATATAGGCAATCATTAGTAGTAGACTAGAAGTGCTCTTCTTACACAGCTAAACAATATATTTAAATCTATGTTTGATTAACTACAGAAGTAAAGAACAGACAAACATTCCACAAATAATAATTGTATTTTCAGTTATCTTAGTAAAATAAACTAGAAAGTCTTATTTTCTCTCCTCTTTTGTTAATTTGAGCTATTTTCTAAATCTTATCTCTTATAAAAAAAGAAATAGGTAAAAATTCAATACAAAAGAGTAGTAAGTAATACAGTTTAGTCATATTTAAGATAATTATTTCAATACTTAAATGGTATTTTGGTTAACTTTCCTTTTAACTGACATTTGTTGAGATAATTATACACTCACAAACAATTTTGAAGAATAATACACAGAAAACCTTTATCCATTTTGCCCAGTTTCCTCAATAGTATATATCTGGAAAAATTGTGGCATAATGTCATAACTAGAAAAGTGACCCTGATATGACATCCCTGTTTAACTTAGACCTATTTGTGAATAAACTCATGTGGTTCCTCTGTCCACCATCACTGTCAAGGTATTTAGCAGGCCCAATGTCACGAGCAGCCTCAATCCTGGCCCTTCAGAACCATATCTACATGACTTCTTCCAACTCCCACTCCTCACACAAAACCCTTGGCAACCTGTCATCTATTTCTAAAATTTTGGCATTTAGAGAAATGTTATATAAATAGGACTATACAGTACATAGCTGTTAGGGGCTGACTTTTTCAACTCAACATAAATCCCTGGAGATTCACTCAACTTGTATGTATATTAATAGCTAGAATGTTGTATTGCAGACTAGCACTCCATGGTATTATGTTCAAGATTCTATTTAGCCATTCGTCTCCAGGACTGATTTCAGCCATCCTGGTACAAATAAGGCTATTATTAACAATCCCATACTTTTTTATATAGATATAATGTTTCTCCCCCTGTGGACTACATGTCGAGAAATACAATAGCTGGATTATATGCTTATTACATGATTATTTATAAGAAAACTGTCACAGTATGCTCCAGAATAACTAAGAATTTTATGTTCCCATTAGATATTTAAGTGACCAACTTTGCCTGCATCCTCAGAATCCTGTAGTGTCATTATTTTTATTTTAGATATTTTGATAGTGATGTTTTAAAAATCTCGTTTTGGTTTTAATTTGCATTTTCCTACTACTGATGATGCTACATATCTTTTCTTATGTCCTTTTATACTTGTATATTCTAATCCGTAAAATGTTTCTTCATGACTTTTGCTCACTTCCAAGTGGGTTGTTCTGTTCTGTATTACTATTGAGTTTTAAGTGTTCTGTAGATAGTCTAGATGCTAGTCCTCTATCAGATATGGCTTTACAATACAGTGATAACATATATATATATATATATATATATATATATATATATGAATGAAAGTAATGATGCAACAAGTGAAGATATAAAAAATAAATATAATTATGTTCAGAGATTTTATTGTCTCCCTGTGTATAATGAAAAGTTCAATATGAAATACCTGGAAAGAATATAGAAAGTATGAATAAAATTATCAGTCAATTTGACCTAACTGACATGCACAGAGTACTTCACCAAGAGCAAACAAGAAAAGGAGAGAAGTCACAAGTCAGCAAATGTCAGCAATGAAGCAGCAGGCCATATTGCTGATCTCATAAACATTAAAAGGAATGGCAAAAATGTATTACAAATGCCACTGTACCCAACAACAAGGTAACTTTGATGAACTGAACCAATTTCTTAAAAATCATGAATTACCAAAACTCACAAAAAATTGATCATCTAAGTAGGCCTACGTTTATTCAAGAAATTGATTCAGCAATCAATAATTTTCAAAATTATTCAAAGCAAGGGCTGGTGAGATACGTCAGTGGACTAAGGGCTTGCTTTGGCTAGTGCAGGGACCAGGATTCCATCCCTGGGACCATATGCCACCCCAACCCCAACCCCAGGGTGCGCTGAGCTGGTGACCTAGTCCAGGTGTGGTAGCACACCCCTGTAATACCAGGGATGGGGAGGCTGAAAAGAGGATGATCACTATGAGTCCAAGCTGAGTAGTGAGACACTGTACTGAATACATAAGATGAAAAAAAAATTATTCAAAACAAAACACCAGGTTTGGATGATTTGGTGAATTCTATCAGAAACATAATAAAATATAGTTCTAATCATCTGTACTTCTCTCCAGAAATGGGGGCATTGCTCTTCCTACTGTATCCCATGAAAACCAGGATTGCCTTAATTAAACCATATCAAATAGACATCCCTCCAAAACAAAGATGATCGATAATTTAACAAACAAAAACAAAAGTTCTGAATGAAATGATAGCAAATTAAATTTAACATGAAATACAAAAACAACTGGGGCAGGGAGATAGCTTGACAGTCTAAGCACCTGCCTGGCAAGCACAAGAACCTGAGTTCAATCACCTTGACCACATGCTGTGCCAGCCCCAGAACCCTGGGAGCTCTGTAGTGGCCACTGAAATTGGGCATTGCAGCACACACATGTAATCCCAGAGCTGGGGAGGCTGACACAGGAGGATCACTAGGAGTTTGAGCTACATAGCAAGACACTGTAGTAAATAAACAAATTTTTAAAAAAATTTTACATGACTAAGGGGATTTATTCTAGGTGTGCAAATCTAGTTAAACAACTGAAGATCAGCTAATGTAATCTGTGTTGATGGTAGTTTGATAGGGATTGTATTAAATCACTACAGCAATTTTGGGAGTATGGTCATCTTCACAATGTTGGATCTTCCTATCCAGGAGCAGGGAATATCTTTCCATTTTCTGAAATACTCTATGATCTCTTTTTT
>NDGM011044927.1:0-20581 GCA_002564305.1 Octomys mimax | reverse complement strand
TACACAGATTGGAACTTGTAGTGATCTCCTGTTTTACAGCCTCCCAAGCACTGGGATTACAGGTGCGCGCCACCATGCCCAGTCTCAGTTGCCAACTCAGCGCACCCCGGGGGCGGGGCTGGCACTTAGGCCAGGGATCCAACTCCGGTCCCTGTGTCTAATCCACTGAACTGTCTGGCCGGCCCTATCCTCTTCTTTTGACTTGGGAATTTTTCAAAATAATTGTTGAAAAATAAAAACTAGTGGCTCCTCATTGCAACCAGGATGAAGCCCATGGTCCAGTGAATTTTCCAAATCTTTTTCCTGCTTCTCGCTGCCAAGTACTTGATCCTTGTGACCTGTGAGACTGTTCACTTCTCTGTGTGGGCAAGACCCTAGTTTCTCACTGTGGTTCCAGTCAGCTGTGCTGCTTTCCCTCTGAGGCCTAAAGTTCGTCTGTCTTCGTCTGTCTCCCTCCACACCTGTCGAGCCTTCAGCCATCGCCAGCACCACGTCATTAGTCAGATTCAGAGGATTAGCATAGAGCAATCTCTTTTGTCTGAGGCTATGTGTGATTAAGTTTCTTGAGTAAATTAATGACATAATCCTGTATGTAATTAGGGTTTACTCTAATCCTAATCTGTGCAGTCAAGACTTACACAGAAGGCTTGCATACACAACAGTTTGCTGGCATTATACGTAGTCCACAATTCTGGCAGCTGGGTTTTTCTTACCAGACACTGTACAGGTGTGCGGTACTCTGCCTTTCACACTGAAGCATGCAAGAGCTGCCTCGTCTGGCCTAGGCCTTCTCACACCTCGTCCTGCTAGGGGTCAGAAGACAAGCAGCCAGTCCCCTGCGTTTGCACCTCCAGGTCACCATTCTCCTTTACTCTGGCTGCAGTATGTTCTTGGGAGTCTGTTGCCCTCTGGAATACCCCAGGCAGTGGGAGTAACTTGTCTTTGTTTTAAGATGAAAGATTAAGTTATCGTGGGAGTTTTCTCTTAAAGCCCCGATTGAGTCTCAGCGGCAGTGTTGGCCCTCTGGGCTGCAGTTGGGGCGCGCCCCCCACGCGGTCACCGTCCCTACCCCGCGCTCCTTCGCGAGGTGCACAGAGCCCCACTCCCGCTGCCTCTGCGGGCCTGGGCTGGCGGCTGAGGAGGGCGGGGCTTCCCACGCTGCGGAGGAGCCGCTGGGGCGCTCGGCTTAGGCGCTCCGGCTGGCTGCCAGGTTACTCAGCCGCTTCTTGGGGTTTGGAAACCGCGGTGAGGTTTTGAATACCTAAGACTGGAGAAATATTCTGACCCTTTTTTATCAGCCAAAGTCATGGCAATTTTATTTCATTCCTTTCAGAAACCAAAACTTCTCTTAGGCTTACAAAGGAGGGCTCAACATACTTTCCCCTCGGAGTGGTGGGGAGAGGCGCTCGCCACTAAGGACTGTGTTTCCATTTAAGGATTTCATCGTTATTTTGCATTTTTTTAAGCTCTCATATATGCAAAATTAAGATTTTTAAAATTTATTTTCCTTTTCTGCTTGTAGCCCAGTAATATGTTTTCTTATGCAATGACTATGTCAGGGCTTTAATAGCATTTTCATTTGATTCATAAAACAAAAATTTTTTTTTTAAATTTTCAATTCTCTTATTTATAAGTTTCACTGAGGAAAAATAAAATGCAAATTGCTATTTTGAGGGAAAAAAAAATCACACTGATGTCTTGGGTATATTTAATGTAGAAAGATTAACAATCCAAAAAAGGACTCTTTTCAGTAATGTTATATTTTATTTCTTACATTAGTAGTCCTCCTTGAGGCCCTTACATTGCTACCTGCTGCGCAGCCCGCGCCAGCCTCACTCTGTTCCTGCTGCGCCTCTCAAGTGCTGGGGCACAGGAGTGCCCGGCATACCCGGCTCGGCACCTTTCTTACAGCTGCTGATCTTAAATCTTAGAGTAAGCAGTAGCTTTTGGTTAAATAAGTTGTTAAAAGGGGCTGGGAGTGTGGCCATCTGCCTCGCGTGCATGAGGCCCGGGTTGTCCCCAGTATTTGTAGTGTGGAGAGACATACGCCATGTCATTCATATATATATATATGATCTGACAAGTACATCACAGATTCATGCTTATGCCCTGGTTTCACATGTAGCTCATAGTTTCATATACATATATGAAAAGAGCCACGCATGTTGGTGCACACCTTCAGTCCCAGCTCCTTGGGAGGGTGACAGTACGATTTCAAGTTCCAGGCCAGTATGAGCAATTCAGAAGTGCCCTGTTTCAAAAATAACATTTTTCAAAAGGCAAGGACTAAGAAACTCTCCGGGTCTAATCTCTAGGACTGAAAAAAAATCTGAAAAGATGAACTTTTTTTTTTTTTTAGGACGGGGTCTACAGGATGTACAGGGTCTCACCGCGTAAATTGGACTCGTAGCGATCTCCTGTTTACAGCCTGCCAAGAGCTGGGATTACAGTCCTGCGCCACCATCCCGCCACCATCCTGTCACCATCACTGTCTCAGTGGGCCCACTGAGACTCTTGAGACTGGGCATGGTGGTGGTACCAGAAATCCCAGCTCTTGGGAGGCTGTAAACAGGAGATCATTATGAGTCGGATCTAATAGCGAGACCCTGAACACCCTGTAGGCCCCTCCCTAAAATTAAAAAAAAAAAAATGTTATTTGAACAAAACCCATTTGAAGAAAAATCACGTATGTTGGAGAAAAAGTCTAGAATATGCCCGAGGTCCACTGTCCTCTTCAGATCCACGAGGGACAGAGGCTAGTCAGGCCCAGTGCAGAGCCCCTCTGGGAGCCCGTTCTGTCTCCGTGTTCCTGGTCGCTGTCCCCATCCAGCCTTGTTCTGCTGCCCTTTCCCAGGGGAGCTATTTTTCCACCTTTGCATTTTCTCGTGGCTGTGAAGGCCTTTGATCTCTGAGTACTGAGTTGCGTGCAGACCCTGCACTTTCCTTGCCTGCCTTTCCCGTGCCGTGCTTCGTGCTGTGTCCTCAAGGCCAGCAGAAATCGGCCCATCCAGAGACAGGCAGGCCGCCCGGAATTCGGGCCAGCACCTCCTTGGGGTGCTTTGGCCACCTTTTGTCATGAATCTAAATGGTTATTTGCTCATCAGTTGGTTGATAATGGTGGAAATAACAGCAACAGTAATGACAGCTGGCATTTCGTAAGAGCCACCTGGTGCCAGGCACTGTGGAAAGTACTGAACACATTAATTGGGCCTTGCACGAGTCGACCAAGCGACTGCAAAGCCACCTTACTGGCGTCACTAAGAACTCAGCTGCATCCGTACAGCCATTTTGCTAACCATGAAGTTTCACACATCAGACGGTTTTGTTCAGGAGTTCATTTGGAAGGGATAAAGATGAATACAGATTTAGGCATTTAAAGTAGAAAACTTCTTTGGTTTTTGATGGGTACAGAATACAAATAAACCAGCAACTCTTTATAGTCATTCCCCTGCTTACTTTCCTTGCCTCTTATTTCTTTTCCTTTCCATAATGAGGAATATCTGGTGAAGACATTCTAGGGCTGCAGGACCAGTCAGCGTTCCCTTTCCCTTGGGAGTCTAGCAGTCTCCCCGGAACTGGTTTCCCATTCTGAGCCCAGCGTTGCCCACTCTATGATCCCCATAAGACTGCAGCAAGGAAGGCTTGGTGGCCCCAGACCCTGTCCTCCCCTGGCGGCAGATCTGTGCGTCCTCGCTTAGTGAATCAATCCCAGCCAGCCTCGTCTGCATGCCCCTAGGGCGCGAGTGGTCTACCGGAGGGGTCTTTGGAAATTATACTTTTGCTCTGCTTTGAAGGAAATTGAGAGGAAAATGGAAAGTTGGGGAACTTGAAGCTGTCCCCACGTGGTGATGGGTAAAGCAAAGTGACTTTGTTAGAGTGAGCTTTGGTGAAAAGCTGTAGCCCCTCAGGGGACTGCTATCAGTTTGAGTAATTAACTCATGATTATGCAAAGATAATTTATCTACCTCTTTTTTTTTTTCTTATCGCCTTGGGCTACTTCATTCCTTGTTACTGTCTTTACCATGTCAGTGCTACGAGAAAGGAAAGTGACAGATCTGAACTTAATTTGCCCATTTTATTCTCATTAAACATTTGGTTCAAAGAGAAAAGATATTAAGATGATTTATTTGGGCAAAAGTTGTTTTCTCTTAAGAGTGTATATACAAGAATTTTGTAAAACAGTTCCTCAGACCAGTTACTTAAGGGGTCAGCTGTATTGAATAAGTCAAATCAAACAATGTAATCAATCAGAATAATTCATAATACGTCTCATCATGGATGAAATCCTTTTTTATACATACACACATGGTCCTTAGAATGCTTAATGTGTAGCAAGGATTTTTAAAAAACTCTTATTGAATATATTGGATGGCTAATAATAGTTTTGTGAGCTAAGCAGTAATGGCAGTTATTAATACTTTTAAAATGAGAAAAAAGGTTTGGTTTGAGTTTTACCTAAGGATCATATTGATACTTAGCTTTGTCTTTTTTCTGCATGAGCCCCTTAAGCAAAAGGTATTAGTAAAGGCATTTTCTGTTTTGAACAGTAATTTTGATTTATCAAAGGACGTTTTTTGAGAAAGAACTGCTGTAGTGTAGTTCCTGTGCTGACAAGCATCTCGGGTAGTCTAGTTTTTTTCGTGAATACAGATCCTGCCCCCTCAGCCACTGTTAGCCAGAGAGCCTGCCCACCAGAAGAGAGCCTGTGTGAGGGGCAGTGTTTTGAGAAGCCTAGAAATTGCTGGAGGAAGGTAGTGGTACCAGATTCCCCTACTCTGCTTGTGCACTTTACCTTTGTCTCAAGATATTGACAACAAAAGACGTTCTTTTCCTGAGAATTTGTTCAATTTTGAAAATCAGTTTTGGTTAAAAGAAGTAGTTCCAGTTAATTACAGTCAATACTGGTCACTTTACTGTGTGCTGGGTACCGCATGAGGTCTGGCAGCTGGGAGTGGAGGAAAAGCAAAACCCTTGCCGTGAAGGGTCACAGTATTTGACATTGGGAAAGGACAGTGAGCAGTGCCTCCTGACTTCTCACGTAAGGCGACAAGTTGCTGCAGGAGCAGGGTGCACCTGCAAGTGCGTGTGCCACGTCCCCAGGTCCTGAGCGCAGCCCTCTTCTATAGCGCATGTATCATCCACCAGCTGCTGAATTTGCATGCGCCATCCTCACCAGGCCTCTGCCCAACAGAACCCAAAGAGCACAAACTGGAGGGCTGGGATGTTTGTGTCTGCTGTTCGCTTTCCTGTGCCCGTGACAGAACGTCACCTGGGACCTGAATACATAAGTATTTGGTGGACTAGGGAAGGAATGTGTTGGTACAAGGTGGTCAGGGCAGGCCAAGCTGTCGCCGCCAGAGGGGTGTGACCAGGCAGCTTCAGCAGAAGGGCTCACAGAGCCGAGGAAGCACCAAGGAGGTTGGGCAGAGTGCTGTCGCTATAGTTGTTCTTCTGTCAAGAGGAGCAGCGGGAAGTAAAGGCAGGGGTGACAAGAGGTTGTGACAAAAACTGAACACTGACAGGCCCAGGTGTAGCGGTGAAGGCGAGGTAAGGTGGGCAGATTCTGTGACCTGGCTGGATGTCCAGTGTGACGGCAAGCAAGGTGTGTAGCTGCTGTCCTGGGGATGGAACTGGTCAGCCTGATGGGTGTGAGGGGCCGAAACAGGCCGGCTGGCTGTGTTGTGCCAGGCAGGTGTCCTCCACAGAACTGTCAAGCAGAAGTCAGTGCCAGTCTAGAAATAGAAACCTAGGAAGTGTGAACCTGTAGGTAGTACCTTAAGTGCTGGGACCTGGCTTTGAGTACTTTAGCATGGTGTTCAAAGATAGGACCCCTGAAGCCAGTGGAGGACAACTGACAAGTGGGGAGGGACGGCTGGTAACTTCTCTGCCGAAGTGGGAGAAGCACGGCGAGAGGCGTCACCCACGTTGTTGCCCACGGGACCAGGGCCCTGCAGGACGACTTGGGAGTGACCTTGGGAGGCACGGGGCGGTAGTTTTTGGCCATTGTAGACAGCCAGGGAGACAATCCTTTTGAGTACCTGCTGTCCAGAAGAGCAGGGATCAGCTCTGTACCAGGAGGGGAGTGAGGTTAGAGAAGGCTGTTTTTAAAATTAAGCTTATTAGTACATTTTCGGTGTACACGATGGTCTTGTTCGTCACAGGGAATTTGTACTGTAGATGATGTGTCTTGGCTCTTTAAGGGACCTTTTTTAAGGTGTAGGAGAAAACTCTGATGTATTTCTGTACTAAAAAAAACATTCAATGAAGGATAACTGAACAGGAGAGACAGGGAGCCATGAGGAGTGTGTGCTTGAGTAGGTTTCATATCCAAGTTGAAGAACGGAGACGCATCATAAAGTAGTTAGCCAGTGCGTGCCTGCACTCACTAGACGTGCTGGTCACTTATGAAGGAGGCTTCACCCCGAGGTGGCCTGACTTCAGTAGCAACTAACAACAGGAAAGAAGCCCGTCTTTCTAATACCACAGGGACAGGGCATGCTGGCTTTTGTTTGGTTTTGCTTATGGCGGGTTTTGTAGCTTACTGTTGTATTTGTTTCTGAAATAATTTTCTGGTGATTAATGATAAATTATTTCTCAGATGGAGAAAAATAATTCTTTCCAATTCGAAGATGTTTTTCTATTATTTTTCTGAAATGGCTACATCGTTCTCTGAAGTCAGTGCAGTTTGTGGTCATCATGGGTTTTTCCTTAAAACTTAACATAATGGTTCACAGAAACCGCCACAGTTTCATGGAAATAGTCTCTGTAGTTGTTTTTCTGGCCGGAGGTTTCCAAGTAGCCAACTGAGCGTTAGGCAGTTCTCCTTGCTGCTGAGTGGCTGCTGCCCCATAAGCCATCTCCAGAAGATGCGCCAGCACTCCGCATCCTGAGGGTTGCCATGCCGCGCGCAGCTGTTGCAGGGTTTTAAAGCCTTACGCTACAAAAACTCTCTGCGCTTTTGAAGGCTTTATTAATATATTAAATTTACATAACTGCAGGAGACATTTAGGGTTTAAACTGCAAAAATAGGCATTTAAAGGATTTTTTCTATCTGAAAGTTGCCATTGTTCATAATTCATAGGTGTTTAGGAACGTAACCCCATGAATTTGGGGCATTCACAGTAGTATATTCCTATCTTGATTTTGTTTTTTTTTTAACTTTTCAGGCTGGAGTGAGACAGCTTTATGTACAGATTGACTATGCTGCCATGTAGTGAATAAAATTCTTCTTTCTGGACCAAATTCTTCTGGTACTGTACAATATAAAACATTGTACCCAGCTCTTTAAAATACAGAAATCATCACAACTCAGCACCAAGTGACTGATGTACTCCGTGGGGAGCTCCAGCCGAGACGTCACCTTGTGGACTTCTGGTCTTCGCGCTCCTCCCCGCCTTCCTTCCCGCTGATCTCTGAGGTGTCTGGTTTGTTCAAGGGGGTTGGCTCGTCCTTGTACTGGGGAGGGAGGGAGCAAGGGAGATGGGTTTCATGCCATGTGCCCGTCCCTCATTCCAGCCAGTGAGGAATTCAGACTGTGGGCCTTCGACCATCTGGAATGTCTTCGCTAAAGCTGCTGGAAATCACTGCTTTTACTCCCACAAAACCAGTGTTATTAAAAAAAGAAATGGAAATCTGTTTTATATGTAATGTCACCGGTGTTGACATTCTTCAGTGTAATCATATGTCTGTAGAACTGTTTGTGCCTTGCAAACTTATGAACAAACCACATTGGGCTTCCAAGTGCCTTGGTGTCAGGAAACGCATCTGCCGGCGTGAGCTGCACCGTCACGGTCGTGTATTTTCCTTAAACAGCAATTGTGTAATCTGTACGAAGTAAGGCTGGTGTACGGATTGCTGGTTTATGTACTTCAGCATATGTTTAGATACATGAAGTTTTTTTATTCTATCTCATCAAAGGTGTTATCTTGCTCTTTAAAACAAATTCAATAATCACATTAAATTACTTTGTGAACTGTGTTTTCAAAATTTTACAGATGCATTTGTGAGCAAACTGTCTTGACTTAGGTTGTTAAATTTCCAAATTCCTGTAAAGGTCGGGTCTGTGATTCACACATTTTATTAATGACAAGAGGCACTGTAGACTACAGGCAGAAATAGTTGACAGTGCTGTTTTGTGCTTTCATTCTTCAAATGCCAAGTTGTATGACCTTTTCGTGCTTTGTGTGAATACCATTGCTGTCAGAATCCTGTGGTAGCCCTTGGCTGTTTAAACTCCTACGGGCATGCAACAAGTTTTGGTGAGGCAGACTCTTTAACACAAACATCTTAGAAGTGAATAGTGTTTAGGTATGTGAAAATAAAATCACAATTTGAGATGTCGAGGACTTGAACATTCAAGTAGTCCCTGTATGTTATGCAAATGTAGTGATTTAGCTACATTATTTACCACTGGGTTTCATTTTATAATGCAGACCCATTTGAAGATTCGACGATTACAATTGTTGAGGAGAAGGCCTTTTAGGGTAAAAACGACTGCTCAGAGTAAAGGCCAACAAAAGTGCTTCCTAGTGAGGCGGCAGAGGCTCTGCGCTGCTGATTTGCCCGGGTTTCCAAGTATATTTCCACCACTTGGTACAATTTGAGCTACTCCATTCTATATCACATAGGCAGAGTGACACCACTTTCTTCATGCTTTCCTAAGCTACTGTGAATTGCCATGAAATGACCTTAGTTTCCTTTAATATAAGGAGATAACTTGAAGATTTTGGTCACTGCCTGGCCATTTTAAAACAGAATCTGTGCTGGAAAAAAATGTTGAGGCCTTCTAGGAGGAGAGCACACAGCTAGCGACGTGGCAGGCACCAGCTGTGCTTCTCGTTGCAAGCGGTGGTCTGGAAGTCTGAGCCAGGACCAAGTCTGGTAGGACTTAGGGTCCTTCCGTGGGCTTGGGCGTCTTACAGAAACGGCAGGTTAGGTGAAGGCAGAGACGCGGGGTGTGCGCCTTTACACACTGGTTATGTGTAACTGCAGCCACAGTTCAGCATGGAAATACCTGTTCTGCTTTACCCAACTTCCTGGTGCACCTGAAAGATCCAATTCTGCCTTTTAGTGAGTGGTTCCAAGCGGAGCTTGCCAAAGGGCATCACTACTTCCTTCTGCGCCTCCCTTACTGCCCAAATCCATGAATTCTTTCATTGAAACAGTAGTGTTAGATGTGACATTAATCTTACACCTGTTACCAAGAGATCACCAGGTTATGTCATTTAACAGGTTGGCATCAGCATTTATACTTTACAGTTTACCTGTGTGTACGACAGGAAAAAAATCAGTGAGGAACAACTTCTGGTCCATAGAAACACTTCGTCTCGCTGTTCCCGCCACAGATGCATCATGGAAGCAGGTATTTCACTGAGAACAACCACCTGAGAGTGGTTATAAATAAATTTAGAATTTGGTGCTCCTGACACTCTGCTGCCTCTTACAAAGCAAGAGCTACATATCTGAGTGTAAATTTGCCAATATTTTAAGTACCATAGAGGGAAATACTGTGTTACTTAGGGAGAGTTTACTGTAAACTTTCTCAAACAAATACAGGATTGTTTTTTGAAAATCTGTTGTGTTAAGCTGTAAGGCTTAACAGTAGTGCAACTTGGTCATTTTGCGAGCTCATGCGTCTGTGTGAAGGACAGCACCTAGCTTACCTGTAGGTTGGGGCTCCAGGTGTCGGCACCAGTGCCATTAGTGGCAGCAGAGGCACAAGAGTGCTGGGTGGCAGGTGTCACTGCTCAAGCATTTTTCAAAGCCTACACTACACACCGGCAACCCCCATACTGTGACTTCTAAGTACGACGCTGCTTAACACACAACTTCGCAAGGACTGTGCTCAGTAGACCAGCCCACCAGCTTACAAATGAGGAAGTGGAAGCCCAGAAAGCTGTTGTGATCCGAAAGTCACAGAAGTAACCAGTCCACGGCAAAGCCCAGGCTCAAACCCAGACGTCCTGACTCCAGCTCACTACTGTTCTTCATTGTGCTTTCTTCCCAGTGCAACACTGGCCTTTCCATAAATGTGGGTTAAATATTGTTTGTAAATAAAGGCTATATGGACCTCCATTTTTTGGCACGAGGCACTTTATAAATTTTGTTTCATTTTTCATAGCTAATTATGAAGTTTACTTCCTTTCTTGGGATTATGGACAACCTTTTTACTCTTAGGAAGCCAGGTTCTTTTTTAACACATGGGTGATTTGGCCGCTTAGTTTCCTTAATCTTTTGTAGTCTGCAAGATTCTTAGAAACCAGATTAATTCATAGATCCTATCATTTCAGTCTTGCCATTTGGCATTTTTTAAATCACTGTAAAGCTTTCTTAGTCTAAAGATTCCCACACCTGTACAAAAATAGGCATTAAATATTCTATAGAACAAATCTTTTAACTCAGTCCAGTTGGAAGTTTTATCAGAATTCGACAGGCTAAGACACTATTTTCAACTCTTCAGACTTTTCATTCTTTTTACAAATAAATCACCAATTTTTAGAAATTATTTTTCAAGTCATAAGAACCTTGGGAAAAAGAAATTATTTTATCACCATTTCCAGAGGTGGCGCCCTCAGAGGCCCTGAATGTTCAGGCTCCACCGTAAGCCAAGTCATATTCAAAGACAGGGGATAGAGGGCTGGCCAAATAGCTCAGTGGATTAAAGCGCCTACAGGCAGGTGCAGGGACAGAGGTTCTATCCCCAGGCCTGCCATGCCCCCGCACCCCCCCCAAGATGGCAATTGAGACTGGGTGTGGTGGTGCCCACCTGTAATCCCAGCTCTTGGGAGGCTGTAGACAGGCGGATCACTACAGGTCTGGTCTAGCAGTGAGACCCTGAACACCCTGTAGACCTTTCCCTAAAATAAAAAAAAAACGACGGCATCTCCCATCACATGAGTATTGGCAGAAAGTAGTCTATTTCATAGATGGAACCTTTTTCAGGAGTGTACCTATGGCTAATGCTTACCTATTTCCTGACTTCAGATTATGCACATAGCAAAGGGAATGACCTGTATGAAACCAGGCATGGGCCTTCTGACATCCCACATGTAATCCTCACCTATCTGTTAAGAATTGTAATTTTGCATGATTTTATGATTGAGTTTATTTCTGAATGGTTTCTAGTTCCCATAATGTTGGACAGGAGGAAGTCTTCTCCCCCATTAGAGCCTGGGGAAACACTCTCTCCAGATCCACAGCCTCTTCCGTGTTCAGTCACTCAGCGACCCCGCGGAGCATCTCCCTGGTGTGCACAGGTTCAGCCCCAGACAAGGACGTTCGCAGGAGCCTCCCACAGTCCTGCACAGATTGCTGCCGGCTGAACAGCGAGGACAGCTGCTATGCCCATGTGTACTGCCTTCTTCGCAGTCTTGCATTTATTTCCTACCTTTGCCGCTGATCTAGAGTCGTGCAGAGTACAAGCCTAATCAGAACTTGTGCACTTCTAAAACCATCTGAAAGCATAGACAGCTTCACTGGCACTCGGAGTAAGCTGCCTAAGGGACCGGCTCACAAGGTGGTGTCCGTGGCAGCATTAGGAGTGGACACCATCTCAGAGACCTACGTTCGACACTAGCAGGCAACTGTCTTGCAAGAAGCACAAATCATTTTGCACTGCAGGAGAAAGATTAGGATCTGATTTGCATTACATTTTCTATCTACTTTCAAAACAAATTATTTCACAAATAAAAATCTACATTATACTTTCACAACAGCTTTGAAAATTTAGTTTGTAATTCCGATCTTGATGTAAAGAAGAATGTCTTTTTTTTCCCTTTTTTGGCGGGAACCAGGGCTTGAACTCAGGCCCTTGGGCTTCCAGGCATGCGCGTATTCAAGTGAGCCATCTCCCCAGCTCCCAAGAAGAATGTCTTTGTCTTGTGCAGCCCTTATTCCCGAACTCAGCATGAATTTCCCAAGACAAGCTCACTGCTCCATTGAAGCGCTTACTGTAGATATTGGTAGATACAGAAGTTAGGGAGAGGTAACACCAGTACTTGTTTCAGAAAACAGCGTTCTTTGGCACTTTTGTACAAGTAGGTGAATTTATACTCGCTTTTCAAGTAGCCTTCATGAGCACTCTCTACAGTGTGTGCATGAGGATGTTACAGGAATTTGGCAGACCTGGGTATGTGCGCCTTCTGCTCTGCATAACTAAATCAGGACTCACACTGTCTCCTTAGCTTTTCTGCAGGATTGTCATATTTATTAGTCTATGTTATCCCAGATATGTTAGCACCCAAAACCATTTCGGGGCACTTCTTGAGGTGCTTCTGTAACACTGTATTTATTAAGTGATTTTAACATTACTAGAATACTTTTGGCCTTTTCTTGTCATTTCTCCAAGTGCACAACTTCAGTAGGACAGTCCAGCATTCACTTGCTTTGAAAGGGTCACGCGCTTGAGCATCTGAGGCACGTTGCCATCTCCTGCTGCGCATCACCTCCGTGAGAACGCCACCTGAACCAGGCGCACCCTCCAAGGCCGCCAGGTGCCTCCAGTGCCTCCTCACAGCAACGTGTGCGTGCTCCCCAGCTGTCTCTAATTTGACAGACCTGGACTGTGCACTTCGCTGTTTCTGCTTGCACACATTTGCACACTGTGTCCAGCTCAGGGCCCCAGCACTGCCAGTGCTCAGCAAGCACAGCTTCTTCTGAAAACGCCCCCAGGCAGTCCCTGCACGGAGGGCGGCAGCTGTGAACCCGATCGGAAGATCAGGAACTTTCTGACTGGCAGCTCTGTGGCTCCCAAGCTTGGACTGCATGACTCACGTGGGTCCAAATGTCGGCCGAGAACTGCAATAGCAAGCAAGAGCATGGTACCTAGAACCCTGCATTGCTGGCCAGAGACCAAAGGACCCCGTGAATCAGGAAGCAGTGCAGATGGGGAGTGAGCACAGGAGAGTGTCCTCAGCACTGCTAGAGCACGGGGACCACCCTCACGTTACTAATGCTCGCGTATCCACAGACCTCAAGGGCCACGCCAGCCAACAGAATGCTTCTGAGCTGCAGGCTGGGTGGCGTAAAGCCAAGACTGACCCAAACAGACCCAGAGCCCACAGAAGGGAATGGTAATGGCAGCGGGCCCTCAGCAGGGGCCTGCCTGCTACTGCAAGAAGCCTCACTCCTCTGTACAAGTTGCACAAGACTCAGTCTAGCTATGAAATTCAAAATGTCCAAGTTACCATCCAAAATGAGCTGACAAAGTACTACAAAAATGTCAACTTGAAGAGTACGTCAACAGATTCCCAGGCTTGGCAAGATACCTTGCCATCAAGGTTGGAACTGTGGAATAAAAATCACATAACATGCTCAGATACGCAATTACAAGTAATTTGTACAATGTTAAGCAGCAGATGGAAATACTAGAATAACCAAGTTTTCAGCACATTAAGTGGACTCAAAAGGCATCAATGAGCTTAAAGGGAGAATAGTACAAGTTATCCAATGAGCAACAATGAGAACAGCTTTTGGGGCAAAACCCACAACAAACAGCGAACAGAATTGGCTAACTGCTATTATCAGAGTTCCAAAAAGAAAAATGTACATAATTCCAAAAAATAAAAAAAATTTAAAAAAAAGAATGCACAGCAACTTCCCAAACTGGGTCACATAAGCCTACAGATTCAAGAAGCTGGGCAGAGGAAATAGGGTAATCTTAAAAACTGTACTGTATCAGAGTTCTAATCAAAATCTCACCAGCTCTTACAGCTATCAATGAGGTCATTCTCACATTTATATGGAAAGCCAAACAACTGGGCAACTAAAACAATTTTGGAGGCTGGCCAAATAGCTCAGCGGATGAAAGCACCTGCAAACAGGTGCTGGGGCCGGGGGTTCAATACCTGCTCCCAAGGCACAGAGATGGCAATGGAGACTGCGCGTGGTAGTGCATACCTGTAATCCCAGCACTTGGGAGGCTGTAAACGGAATCTCTAGGAGTCTGATCTAGTAGTGAGACCCTGAACCCCCTATAGTCCCTTCCCTAAAATACATAAATATTACAATTTTGGAAACAAGTTAAAGGAAACATACTGTTTCTAAGATTTATCACGAAGCTAACGTAAGAGAATGTGCCACTGCAGAGGAAGAGACACACAGATCCACAAAACAGCAAGAGGAGCCCGGAAGTAGGCCACTACAACTCAAAGTAAGGAGGGACCCTGTATCACGCGGTGTAGGAGCCCTGGACACCCACAGTACAGAACAATGCAACTCAACCTAACCTCCCACTTCACATGCACAGCTCAACCATCACAGGCACGGGTGCAGCGGACAGCTAGAACATCTCATGAGAAGCACAGAAGCCTTGGTAACTCAAGGGCAGTGCGCCTACCCAGCACACAACGTGACATTCTGGGTCAACCCGCAGCGCCACAAAATTGCAAAGTACAACACCCACACTGAAGAGCTGCAAGTTGCTCTCTTGAGGCACAGCTGTCATCAGAACTTTGGGTGCCTGATGGGGGCTGTGCTGGAGGGCTGCTCGCCTGCTGTGGGCTCTGCGTGCCTTCAGCAGGAGCCCATCACATGCGGCTTGGAGCGAGTGGCAGGGAAGGCCTCCTCGGCAGCCAGGCCGCAGCACCAGGCCAGGAAGGCTTGGTTCACAATTCGCAAATGTCTGCTTTCATGCCTCAGAAGAGAATGCTATAGAACCGACTCAAAAGTATGTGGTCTGAGCCGGCAAGATAGCTCAGCACTCTAAAGCACCTGTTTAGGCAAACTTAAGGCAAGTGAAGGGACTGCGTGTGGTTCGATCCCCGGCACCACCTGCTGTGCCAACCCTGCCCCCAGGGTGGGCTGAGCCGGTGACATCAGCCACCAAAAAAAAAAAAAAAAGTATGTGGTTCTCTACACTTTTGTGCCTAGCAAACTGAAAATGGGTTATTTCAAAATCTTTAATCCCAAAGGAAATAAGTAAAAATCTCTAGTTTATCAGTTATACCAGGAAGTAGGGGAGTTTTTCCTCAGATTTTAATGAATTTATTAAGTGAAGTCAAGCTCATTAGGTCATAGAAACACTCAGTTTGGCTAACAGAACTTGCATGTAGCAAAGCTACTTTTATTCTAGACAAAACATTAAAACTAAGATCATGAAATATAATAAATGTTTAAATGTGAAAAAAAGTGAAAGTGAGATTATGCATGTATATATGATGGCATATTAACGGAATTAAGTGATATGCCAAATCTTGTCAATCTAGTGTCACTGTCAACCCAAATTATTTTGTAGTCAGTAAGTGTCCCACTCGCTGTGTGAACAAACCAGACAGCAACTGTGCATGGCTGGCTGCGCGTTCTAAGGAAAGACCATGCAGCAGAACGTGCATCCTGTAGCTGGGACGTCGGCCAGCAGTCAATGCAGAAGGGCGCCACTGTGCCTGCACTCCCCCGAGCTGCAGCCGCTGGGCAAGGCGCAGTGCTTTGCCACCTCTGCTTCTGGGTTCTAGTACCTGCTCTGCCAGGAAGCCACCTTGGAGGTAGGACAGCTCACCTTTTATGGAGAAGGAAGGTCATAAAAACAATACACAAATGGTTACCAATCTCATTGCTTTTGTGTCTGTGCTACAATGCTTATTACCCTCTAAGAAGCAGGGCTCAAGTGCCTCACACCCCGGCTACCTTCAGGCTGCGTGCCGTGCCAACCACCTGTACGAACCCACTCTGTGGACATCCACCCACAGCTTTCCAGCTCGGTCCGCTACATCCTGCAAAGCTGCCAAAACGACACGACCAACAATATCACAGGGGCACTCATCACCACGGGACGCCAAACAGTGCTGAGGCAACTCCTTTCTTTTGGTCACTTGTTATTATTACTTTTAGACAAGCCCAAAGATGTGCTTATCCACGCCTGCCTGATCCATGTGCGGCAACGGCAGCTGCCGCATCCCGTGTCCCTCAGTCCTTTTCCGGTATGGGGAACAGACTGAGCATCTCCATCTCCAAGGGGTGCAGGGGGCCCCCCGTGACGACCAAGGACTGCAGTGGGCCCCCCAGGTCCACAGTGCACATCTGCCGCAAGGTGCCGGCTGCAATCTTCTGGTCCTCAGCTCCCACCCTGGCTAAACCGACACAGACCGTCTCCTCGGTGATTGCTGTCAAAAAAATCAGACGCAGCCACTTAGTTCAAGAAATGCGAGTCTGCTCGACACTGACAAACATTAGTACCACAAGTTTATTTCATAAAGCCCCAAATACCTTTTCACTTTCTTTTTTGAGACAGGATCTCACTATGTGGGTTAGGCAGGCCTTAAACTCACTACATAGCCCAAGCTGACCTGGAACTCATGGTGATCCTCCTTCCTCAGCCTCCTGATGCTGCAATTACAGGGGTGTACCACCATACCTGGTCAAAGCCCCAAATATCTTTAGCCACTCACTCCAGACCAGTTACTTTATCCCCTGAAAATTCCAAAGGCCTACATGAGTCTAGGTTATTAAGGACCTGAAAAACAGTAACTCCATCCACAGTCCTTACAGTATTTGTCTTAAGCAGATGCTGAACACGAACATGTTTATGACATACTTGTACTTTTCATAAATTCTTGAAGCTGGACACAGTAGCACACGTGTATAATCCCAGCACTCAAGAGGCTGAGGCAAAGCATTAGCTAAAGGCCACCCCGAAATGAGCTACATAGCAGGACCCTATCTGAAAAACCAAAAATAAATAAATAATTAATAATAATAAATACAAATTCTTTAGATGTGTTCATACTGAGAAAGATATTGTAGAAAAACCACAGGACGGGAGATAAACACATGGATCTGAGTTTCTCCTTGCCTAAAGTAATCAGCTATGTGTCAAACTCCAGTTTTTTCCCTCAAACACCAATGCTGTCTCTGGAGTGGCGGTGATGAGGGTGAGATGACGGGAACAAGGCCGAGTGAATGAGAGTAGGAGCCGTGGCAGTGCTCATGCTTTTAATTTAGAATTGTACAATTCACTCTGGTTCACAGCTGAAAGGCCAATCTTCTAACTGGTTTTATTATTTTTTCTTTTCAAAAGAAAAGAAGGGCCGGGGAGAAAGTTCAGTAGCATAAGTGCTTGCCTGGCAAGCGCAAGGGCCTGAGTTCAATCCCCAGTTCTGCCAAGAAAAAAAAGTTTATTGAAAAAGTAAAAGTAAAAAGGAAGGGAAAAACGGGCTCTGCAAAGCAAGCTGGAGCCAAGTGAAAGAGGAAAAGGCAAGATAAAAGGGTGCCCTGGAGAGACAGGGTGGCCTCACAGTCCTGTTCAGTCGGGAAAATTGTCCTGATCGGGAAGTGAGCAGAACTGGCAATAAGCTCTGCACACTGAGGCGCGAGAAACGAAGTTCAAGGCTGGCCTGTAACTTGGCAAGACCGTCTCGAGAGAAGAGCAGAGGCTCCAGGCGCAGCCCTGCAGCCCAGCGACGCTGCGTGCAGTCCCAAGCTCTGCCCCAGCGAGCACCTACACAGCCAAAGGCCCTGGACGAAGAAAGCCTGCGCAGACTATGAGCTCTGCAAGTGGACCAAGGCCTGTGATGGGGTAAAACAAGCAGGGGTCACTTACGAGTCTCTGACTGTGTTCGGTAGGCAAGGGCAGGCAGCACCCTTGCAACAGAACACGACAGGTTTAAAAACTCAGTAAAGATTTACCAGATTACACACTTTAGTATGTATGTGAAATATAAGTCTACTAGGAATGGGAGGCTAAACTCTAGTCTTTACCTGAAGAAAAAGCAGCAAAAATGTGTTTTTGTAGGATAGATTTTATCACTGAGTAGGGCAAAAATTGAAGTTCTCTATTTCATTTATTTTATTAATTAATTAATTTATGGCGGAAGTAGGGATTGGACTCAGGCCCTTGTGCTTGCTAGGCAAGCGCTTATTCTACTGAGCTATCTCCCCGGTCCTGAAGTTCTCTATTTTATCAAAATATCTATACCTTAATGTGTTTACCAAATGTGGTTATATTTAACTGGTAAGACAGTTTTATTTTCTAGAATTGTGTTAATTATAAAGAACTCCATTATTTTGTGGGTTTTTTCTGTACAATTGGAAACCTGTGGGGCTTAAGTTAAAGTTCTAAAAAAAATGAAGAGAAATACAGTACAAAGCAAAAGCAACAACTCAGGCTTCCACCAGGGCATTAATTCAAACACAGTTCTCAGTGGGACAGCTAGGGAGTCACAAGAGGGCCCTCAGGGGATGTGAGTACCTGGTTCTTCCCCTCTTCCTCGTCGATTCTGGACAATTTCCAGAAGCTGCTGGGCTGCTTGGTTTACGCTCATGTACCGAGGCGGCTCATAGATCTTCCTTCCCCTGCAGGTACCAAAGCAGGTGCCGCCATTCTTGGCCATGAGCTTGCACAACATCTCAGTGCCACACCCCTGCAAGCACACACGCAGCCCACCTCTGCCATACACCAAAGCACGTGTCCAATGAAAACCCAGCAACTAATCAATGTCTATACCAAAGCTAAGGTTCATTCAAAGTGATGCCTTAAACAAAAATAATTTTAAGTAAATATCAAGTTATTTTATACCATAGTTTAGCTAGGTTCTACAGTGGTTTTTTTTTTTTTTTTTTTGTGATGATCAGGATCAAAATTGGTATATATATGCCAGGGAGCTTTTGTGAACATGTTTGAATTACTTATGCCTTTTTTCACTTCTGCCTCTAAAGAAGGAAAATAAAGCAATAAAAACTTGAAAAGTGGACCGGTGAGATAGCTCAGTGGACTAAGCACCTGCCTTGGCAAGCACAGGGCCTAGGGTTTGATCCCCGGTCCTATGGCACACTGAGCCACCGACCAAGTCTGAGCGTGGTAGTGCACACCTGTAATCTCAGCACTGAAGAGGAGGCTGAAAACAGGAGGCTCACTGTGAGTTCAAGCTGCACAGTGAGACCCTGCACCAAATACGTAAAATGAAAACAAAAAGCTGCGAGATACGGGCAGTGCTGTTATCTCTCTGGGCCTCCAGCCTATCAATTCTACCCAATGATCATCACAGTAAAAACACAGCTCCTGACAGTTATACAGTCAGCTCACAGCGCTTCCTGCACACACGCACGGAACAGTAAGCCAGTGCTGTCCTGGGAGGCACTCCATTTGCTAGAGACTTTACGGGTCACAGCGCAATTTCAAATTTTCCAGCAACCATAGTAAAAGGTTTCAAAACGACAAAATTAATTTTACTAATATATTTTAACTTGAAAGATCCAAAACATATTAATATTAATATTAATAAATATTGCAATGTTTTATCACATAAAATTAAAATGGCAGCATGGCACAGCTCCTATGCAAATGTTCCTGCCACACTCCCTCCCTCCCATCGTGCAACCAACCTGCTTTCGCTTGCTGTGGAGGTCAAATGTTCAGTCCCAGCAACGTGAGAAAGACTAAGATGATTAGAGTGCTGAATTTATGAAATCTACTACTGCTTCCGATTTATCACATTGCGTATCATTTTAGAATAAGTGTTTAATATTAACTATTAATGAAAGCTAGTTTTTCAACAACGTTTCAACTCACGTCATTTAAATAGAATTAATTGCTTTGCTAAAAAAATTTAAATAGGCACAAACATTCTTAGGATAAGAACTTACTTGATTAGATTTTCCAGAGACTGCTCCTTTACTTTGATGTCTGTAGGGAGAAAAAAAGAGGTTATTTAAATTTAATCCCTTAAATTTGAGTTGAAAGTCATCTAAGTTTTTGGAAAACATTTCTCAAGTTCCCAAAATGTCGATCTGAGGGTTTATGACACAATCTGTCTACACTTACTATATCTAGGCATTCTGTTGTAGAAATTAGAGAAGAACGGAAGCCTGGGGTTGTATGAAGGACGCTAGCTACAAGCAAACCTGACCTTGGATCTGGGACCATACTGCAGGAATCTAACTTCCTGCTAGAGAAGATGTCAAAGAAAAAATCAGATACATGTTGGCACATGCGCTACTCAACAGCTGAGCATATTTGCCTTTATCGCTGCTAGCGGTGCATAGATTCCACCGAAGTCACCTGTAAGTGCAACCTGGACTTCTGAACTCTGTTTCCAGATGCTAGTTACAACTCAGATCATCAGCTGGAGGCTGGGGTCCTTCACACGGCCCTCAAAGTCTCTCTCCCTTGCACAGGCAGACCACGGTGTCCTCAGAGAGACAATGGCCCAGGACTTGTCAGCCCCACAGGGGAGGAGGCTGTCCTGTTCCTTCCAGGACTGTTCAACAGTTAAATCTGTATGCGAGACCATACTCAAGTCATGGCTCAAGACTTCGTTCATAAATCTAATACTCTAGTCATCACCCACATTGTTTGTATATCCATCTATAACTTGGGGGCCCTGTGTACCCCTAATTTTATGTACTTTTCAGGCATCAGAATGTAAAAGCTTCAAGGGACAATATAGCATTCTGAAAAGCAGCTTCTGCTCTCTGATGTTAAGATATTTCATGATTTTGAATACTTTAACACCAAGTGCTCACACTTCTACCAGGATGTTGTAGTTTGGGGCTTGCAAGGGGAACAACACAATATAGGCCACACAGTTTATAAGATGATTTTATAACAGTCACCCAAAGAATCATACACAAGCAAAGTGCAGGAAATCTG
>NDGM011044905.1:0-17488 GCA_002564305.1 Octomys mimax | reverse complement strand
AAAGGGTAAAAGAAAATTTTATTCAGGAATTATTGCAATGTGGTGGGGGGCGCCTTGGTGTAAAACTGAACTCAATTCAAAACACTACAAAGTGGAGATATATATTCAAAGAGCGGGTAAAGGCTGGAGTAAGGGGTGGATGAAAAATTAAAACATCAAGGGGGAGGGATTCTTGTCAAACTAACCTAATAACATCCTTGCTGAAAGTGAGCAACTGTAACTTAATGAGATGTCAAGAGCCAGAAGAGATCAAGGTTGGGAAGATCCAAGTGGCCAGCTCAGCGCTGGACCAGCACAGCATGCTGTACCAGGGATCAAACCCAGGTCCTTGCACTTGCCAGGAAGGCACTTAGTCTGCCATGTTATCTCCCTGGCTCCTGAATCTAACATTTCAAACTCTACTTCTCTTAAAAAAGAAACCACCAAAATGCATGTGTATATTTGAGAATAATAACTAGTTTTTCTATGAGCTTCTTTTCCTTTTTTGCTATTTTTTAGAGTTTATTATTATTTCTCCCAACTTCAGTAAGAATAATTCACTTTGTATAAGTGAAAATTTTGTTTTTTAATTGTTCAGTTTTTATTTTCTATTTTGTTAACTTTTCTGGGTACTAAGGATTGCACCCAGGGCTTTCCCACTAAGATACATCACCAGCCTTTTATGTTTTCACCATGAGACAGGGTCTTGATAAGTTGCTAAGTTGTCTCCATTGGGCTCCAACTAGCTGCCCTTTGGCCTCAGCTTCCCAGGGGGCTGAGGTTACAAGCATGTGCCACCACATCTGGCTCCCTGTTAAACTGGGGTCTGGGTTTTTTCTTGCAGCAGGTCCCACAAATAATCCAAGAATGTGCCCAAGAGCCCACCAGTCTGATACATGAAGATATATTTGTATCTCATTTGGGGCCCAAAAGCCACACCTATCAGAGCTACCAATTTTGAACTTTCTGATCTGAGAGCACCGTGCAGCTTCTCCGTCTGTTCCTGCATTTGTTCTCCACTTGCATCAAAGATGTCCATTTCTCCTCTCTTCCTGGATAGGGGTTAGATTGCCAAGAACTGGTTTTCTTAGTCTTGCTTTTTACAGCTATCCAAATCATTCTTGTTCCTCCTCTAATCATTGTCTCCTTCATGACATTTCCCTTTATAAATAGACAAATCCTATCCTCACTTTTGTTTTCATTTCCTATGTCACTCTCTTCAGTTGGTTTGGTTTGGTTTGGCTTGGTTTGATTTTAAGACCTTAAATTCTGTATTTTGCTATACTTCCACGAAGTTTGATTGACTTAGGAACATTGGTGATAGTCATGGGACTTCTAAGTGGACCAGAGGTTTAATAACTTTGTTTTTAAACATGACAATTTCATTGAGCAGCATATGTATTATTATCTTCATGTTATAAAAGAAATAAACTAAAAGTAAAGAATGTGTGCATGAATTAATGAATCTGTCCTATAGCTGGACAGATATAAGGAAGAAGCATCTTAGTTTCAGCTTCTGTTTTTTTGTTTTGTTTTGTTTTTGTTTTTTGTTTTTTATTCTTTGTTTTTTTGGTGGGTTTTTTTTTTTTTTTTGGTTTTTTTTTTTTTTCAGAACCAGAGATTGAACTCAAGCCTTTGCACTTGTCAAGCAAGTGCTTATTCTACTGAGCTATCTCCGTGGCCCCAGCTTCTGTGTTATTTCTCTTATGCTGATCCCACCTGTTGCCTCACTTTCTATGGTCTCTTTCCCATTCTTTCTCACACGTTACTCTTCTATCAACTTATTATTCATTGTCAGCCAATCATTCAAGTGCTCAACTCAACTGTAACCAAGGTCAGTGGCTCCTCAGAAGAGAACTCAGAAGGCATTTTAAGAATTATAACTAAGAAGAATTTTAAAGGAACCTACCTTCCCCCTCTCAACATGTGAAGAATTCAGTTCTAGGCTAGACTGAGAAGCTGACATTTCAATCTTTTCTACATTTATTTATTTGTTTATCTATTTCTCTTTTCCTTCATTTTTTTCTGCTTGTGTTTTTCCACAGGTATCACAAAGGCCAGAAAATCTACCTAGTATTGTTTGTTAACTAAATAAGTGATATGCCTACATAACAATGTTTAATCCTACATTTTTATATTATTCTAATTGTGTCTTTGTATGACAAGAATGTGCAATTTTTTTTTTTTTTTTTTTTGGCAGAACCAGGGATTGAACTCAGACCCTTACACTTGCCAGGGAAGAGCTTATTCCACTGAGCCATCTCCCCGGCCCCCATCTTTAATTTTTTAAGTGATTATTTTATCATAGAAAGACACCAACTACAAAATCCTGAAATTATATGTTCGATAAAATTCATATAAACTTTTATAGAGTTTGGGAGACTTTCCCTTGCACACTGTAGTAGAAATAAAAAGAAATATAACTATGACAAGGAATTGAGTAGAATGGACAAAAATACTGAAAAAAAATCTTTATGTATATTAAACATTTTGTACTAGGAAATATGTTTTTTAAACCTTTGTGTCATATTTAGAATTGAAAAACTTTTTCATTATAATTTCCCTAGATGATCTGAATAAATGACAGGCCTTAAATATTTATGTGTTAATCTTAAAAATTTTTTGAGGGGCCCTGCAGACACTGTTTCTTTTCATAGGGGTCCAGTGTAAGCTGGAGAAAAAGTGTAAATATAATGTTTTTCAGGAAATCTGCAGCAAGGAGAAAAACCGTATTTCCTATATTTTATGGCCAGAGACAGATGTCACACATCCCAACAATCACTCAAAATCTTGGGAATATCGCCCGTCACTGTCACATCATCACTGATGGATGCAGCCCAAGGTTAAAGGGCCTCGTGCAGAGGGAGTGCAGGTGAGATGAAACCCTCCACACCACACTGCCGGCACCCTCCCCTCTCACTGCCTGCTTGAAAGAGCTCTCTGTGATGGAATCAGGTGAGAGACAAAGAATAAGCCATCTGCTTCTGAAATTCTTCACAGAGGAGCATTTACAAACTTCGAACATAAAAGCTTAAAAAACTGAGTCCATCTCATTTTTATCAAAAATTATCTCAATATTCTTAAAATAAATAAAAACTCAATGAAGGTGTTAGAGGCTGCTATTCACAAACTACCACCAAGAAGCAATTTTCAGAGATAGTCTGGGGCTTTTGGGAGGATGGTCAGAACAGATTCCTCACGGTGCCTACTTCAACCTCCTCTTCAGGCTGCTCATGTGCAGCGGAGGTGCTGGTTCTTCTGAACAGGCCAGTGAGTCTCAAAGACCTGCATTCCTTAGCACAGTTGGGTGGCAGTGATGAACCTCTCAGTGATGTGACATTCAGATTTTATTTCTGACCTTTGTGAAGTCCTTGTAGAGTCATGGCAGTAGCTATTTTCAATCATGTTTAAATGTACATAAAATATGACATCTTTATTTGAAAGTACAGAAAAAGGCCTTTAGTCAAAGTGCATAGTAATTTCATTGCTGCTGTGATTTCAAGATTTTAAAATATGTTAGAAATTTGCTGGGATATAGCGGCTGGGGTTCCATTTCCAGGCCTGTCGTGCCAGCCCTGCCCCCTGGGACACACTGAGATGGCAGTTGAGACTGGGCATGGCAGCATGCACGTGTAATCCCAGCACTTGCGAGGCTGGAAATAGGAGGATCACTATGAGTCCAATCTATGCAGTGAGACCCTGTATGCCCTGTACTCCCTGTCCTAAAATAAAACAAACAAACAAACAAAACAAAAGAAAAGGAAATCTGCCAGGATAGCTAAGAACAGCGTCACTAAGAAACCCCATATATCAAGATTCTGAGTCTCCAACCACACGTGTTGCTGCCCGAGAGGTCTGGCCTGTGTCCCAAATATGCGTGGCCCTCACTTTTCAAAGTCACAAGTGAAAACAAGTGAGCACAGTCCAGGGGTGGAAAACACCAAGTGGCCCATGATATAGTTTCCTTTGATTATGTACTCCTGCAGTATCTGATAAAGGAGAGAAGATAGGGTGGTAGTCCTATTTATTCATTCACTCTAAGTTCTTTTTCTCTCCCAGGATGACAGGTATTGCATTTTCCACTGAGCGCTGCATGATGGCCAAGTCTTTTCCCCGGGGTCCTGAGTCGGGTGCAGGTCACAGTGCATGGCTGATCTATGAGAACACTCCATCCCTTTTCCCCAAGCAAGCTGGGCTATGCAAGATGCCCCAACACCCCCTCGGCCCATGCACTGAAACTACCTGATCAGAAAACAATTTAGTCAATCATGTCTATATATTGCTTTTGGTCCCTGCCAAACACCTTTTTTGAAGCCCGAGACTCACAGAGGGACAGGAAAATCAGAGACTGGATAGAAAACAGCCCACTTTTTTTTTTTTTTTTTTTNTTGCTATGAATGCTAAAATGTCTCCAGATGTTAGCTGCTGAGTGGTCCATGGCATCCCTGGCCTGGGCACAGATATTCCACTCTAGTCATGACCATGTGACTCCAGGAAACTCCTAGGAGGTGAGAATTATAACGCATCTAACTATGCTTCCTCTGGTACATAATAAAAGGCAGTTAAACATTTGTTAGACTCTTGATAAGATTCCTTCCTCTAAGAAGTGACATATACTTATTTAAAGTAGCTAATATATAAATACAGTGGTATCATGGTTCATGAAATTAATTCTCATAGAAATAATTAAGTTTGTAAGCCTAGGTACCACTGTACACTGTAAAAATATTTCTGTGTTAGTCTCTCCCCATGCTGTCATCTCTTATAATACCTTGTGGTTGTTGTGGAACTGGGTGCCAGACTAGCCTTTAAACAAGGTGGGGTACTAACAGAGAGGGAAGTGGGTTAGTAGCTGTGCTGTGATAGGCCGTAGGTGGTAGGAGGGTTGTGTCCAGGGCGGAGGCCTACACAATGGGAGCCCAGAGAGGTGTGCATGCACAGCTGGACGCTCCTGTTCAATTGGCTTCTCCTTTCACAGTCTGCACAATGCTTTGCATGAGCTAAAAGACCTGTGTTTAAAATGTGGATTTGAACAGCACCTAACAATGTCTTATACATATTATTTAGGGAATAGACGTGGATTTGATTTGAAAAGATGAATAGTCAGTCTTCTTACAAAGTTTCATATTGCAATGATTCTAAAAATTTCATATGTATTTATCATCAAGCCCTCCATAAAGCACCTTATATTTGATATAAACATTTAAATTACATACTTGAAAAACAGATTGGCTTTTGAGCTGAGGTCCCAATATATTTTCAGTGTTATTGCAAAGACAACAATGTTAACTTCCCCTCTTGTGACTATCTTGTTGGAAGCTACAGCCCATAATGAGAAATGTCAAGTCCCAAGATCAATGAAATTCTGAACTCTAGGGACTCAACAGGAATAGCATTGATCCTTTTAAAGAACACCAGTCAGAGATGGGTCATAATATATTGCAAAGAGAGGCTCTAGAGGATAAGCGGCCAAGTGCAACATACCTACCTGACAAAAAATTCAATCAGCTTTTAGCACAAATTGCCTGCTTGGCTCCGCTTTCTTTCATGCAGGAGGCTGCTTCCAATTAAAGTGCGCAAATTAATTTTTATCACTTCCAAATTAGTTTCAGAATTTGTGTAAGTCTGTTTCAGATGAAAGCATCTGTCCCTCACATCTTTGCAATTGTGTTATCTAGTTAGGGACCTATTTAAAACCTCCAAGATAATTTTCTATGTTCAAAGTTTCAGGTTTGAAAGAACAACTTTGAGTATTATTAGTATAAAATACATTAATAAGATAATAATAGTTCAGTTATAACATATGCTAGGTATCCTTTATTTCTTTTTTTGTGTGCCTGAAAATCAGCAAATATTCATGTTGTGGCAAATTCATTAAAGGGGTGAAAATAATGACAAAGTAACTATCATAATATGCATACATTCATCATAAAAATAGATGATGAGAACACAGATCCTTTCTATACCTATTTAAAAATACAACTATCACTTACCGTTTCTTTGTAGATTTCTTGGAACTGTCAATTTCAATATAATACTGACAATGTCAAAGAAAAAATATATTAGAGCTACTTGAATTTATCTTGAGATTTTAGGGATGTGTATATCAAGTTTGATGATAACTCCCATTTCATGATACTGCGATGAACAAGTATGATTTAGCCTCTCTGCCATACAAATCAAGTCAATGTCCATACAAGACAAATCCCTGAATTATAACAGCTACTGGGATATTATGTTTCATGCCTTCAAGTCTAGGTTAATATATACAACCTCTAAAACCTAAGGGCATTGTGTCACACACTTTAATATGAATTTAGACATAACTAGATTTTAGTTTGAGTAGTTTGAATTGCAAAGATACAAAATACATCTAGCCTCATTCGCTGATCTGTGAATTGGTATCTAGATTAAGTAGGAACAAAAAAATTTTCCTCCATGTTACAAGTTTTCTGATGGTAATGACTATATACATCTATGTCAAAAACCAGCTGAGTCACAGATATAATAGTCAATTCAGTGTGTGCCACGACTGTCTTCTAAAGAAGCTAATTAACCAATGTATACAGTTGCTCTAGTTAGGTAAATGCGTGCTACTAGGTTTTATGATCTGTGTAGTACCGATTCTTAACAAATTCAGAGGATCAGAGATTTTGATTATTCATTCTCAGCTGCTAAGAATGTACCAGGAACATTGCGGGTTTTCAATACGCATTTGTTACCTTGACTAATACTGTAGGTGCACATCTTGTTTATTCTAGAACATTTTTTCCTTACACACAGCTAAGGGTAATGGAAGCAGTACTACATATCTCTACACGAAATATAGAATAAAATCTTGACAGGGTGGATTTTAATGGAAGCGCTACAGGTTTATAACTATAATGAGAGAAATGTGAAATGGGAAGAAACTTCTCAAAAGGAAAGAGAAACTGGAATGTGGAAAGGAGAAAAGAAGGAAGGGAAAAGGAAAAAAGATGTACATATACATACAAGATAGTCAAGACAGTTTTACTACTAATTGCCTGTAGTTTATTGAAAAGGTTTATACCTATATTGTTTGATCAGTTCTTCATGCCTATATCTTATGAGCAACTACTTTGGAGACAATAATATGCAATGTATTTGTTAGTTTCCTACAATCTTGTTTTAAAATTTTACACCATTGTTTTTATTGTTCATTTTTCTTTTCTTTAAAATAAAAAATGATTATGGTGCGTTTCTGGCCAAGAAATGAATTCAAGTAAACGGGAGCAATACTGAAAAATACACATTGATAATCTGCTGTTACAACTTTTTAAGAATAATTTTGGTTTTATGACTTAAATAAAAGTAATGCTCTGTAATAAACATAATATTCACAATTTTGTTTTTGAGGACTAATATAAACATCCTGTATTTCCAGAGCTCCTTCTTTGAGGAAATTTACACATTTAGCATTATAATTAAATTTTTCTTTTAGTTGATGAATCAAAGTTACAATGGAGGTTCAACTATCCTTCTGTTTTAAAAAAAATCATGAAGACATAGTGAATCCAGAAAATTACTATAATTTAACATTCTTCTTTAAAAACAGGCAGCTTTTAAGAAATAAATTCCCTTTTTGGAAAATAATATTTAACCATATCTGAGCTTAATTTTAAATATGGCAACCATTAGATTTAAAGTTCTGTTCTGATCTGTAAAATTTTTTCTACTTACCCAGTTTATAATTCTTGCTAACATACATGTGAGATAGTGTACGTACTTGATGCCTAACTGAATATTTTTAAGGACTGCTACATTACCATGGCAATAAAGAAACACTAGACATATATGAAAATATTTTTAGATAATATATATGTGATAATGTGCTATGCTTGAGAATAATAGTTATGACTGGGGGATCAAATGTCTTACATACATGTAATTGCATGCGCACACACACACACACACACACACACACATACACTCCACAAACACAGCCATACAGACAGAACCACTAGAATTTTGCTATAGATTAAAAAATAATGACAATGTTTTGGAATAAGGATATTAACTTATTAGTATTTAGGCTAAGATATTTATTAATAGTATAGAGATGGCAACTCTATAGCTCAGCATTTTCTAGCTCAGCGTTTTCTCAGGAAAGCAGCTCAAGGACTAATAAGTACTCATATGTGAACATGAAACTTGAAAGACCGAGCTAAACACGTATCTGCAGGTTTATTTTGTAGGACTTTCAGGGCTTACATAGAGAGTTGAGAGTACATGCAATGTTTCCCCATATTATTTTATGGAGAGAGGCTCTCTTCTTTTCCTATAGACAACTTAGGGAATGCTCTGAATCAAAATATAGTTGAAGAATTATTCCAAGCAAGAAAACTTGTCTTATTCAGTGTTTGCATCCTTAACGCCTAATCTGAAGGGGTAGTCAGCCACTATACAGTACATGACTAGATGGAGATAGTTACCATTCCATATGGTAGAAAAAAGTAAAAGCCTCGACTGAGGCAGAAATAAAATCTCAGGGAAGTTCAGGGAAAGACTGCAGTTATACTCAGCTGAGAGAAGTCACAAGGCCTCAGTGACCTAGGTGAAGCTCCTGAGGTGTGGGGAGGCTGGGCACTGGGGAGTCAGCAAGCAGGTCCCGGTGAGGGGATCCGAGCTTCTCTCCAGGCTCAAGGTAACAGTAGTTAATTATTTGATACACAATGTTCAAATTCCAGTAAGATTTTTTTTTTTTTTTTGGCCACTTAATCTTTTATATTTTTGAAGACTTACAGTCTCAAGAAAATGATTCAGGAAATCAAAAAGCAAAATATCTTTAAATGGACTTAAGAGTTTGACAGGTTAACTGTAGACAGATACTCACTGCTGTTGGGGTTGTCTCCAATGATATGGTGCCGCCCACTCCAGTACCAGAGAAGCAAGGTGGCATCCCGAGACCCGGACACAATGTAGCAGTCCCCACCGATGTAAGACTCTGACCTGGCCAAGCAGGTCACCACGTCCCAGTGGCCAAATACAATCTGAGTCAATTTTCCTGCACAGAAGGACAGGTTCACTTAATGTACTCTCTTCTTCGATGGTGTCAGCTTGATTTTGTTTTACTAGACTTTTGAAAGTCAATCTATATAGCATCAACTTTACAATGCAATTCATATCTGCGATAAGCACTTTCTTGCTTCTAAAAACTGAAACAAGGACATTATTTGGAATTCTAACACAATCGATTATTTATAGGAGTTTTTGTTTCTTTGTGGCAGTGAGGATTGAACCCAGGCCTTCCCACCGAGCTATATCCTTCATATCTCTCCTCCTGACACTTTTAGAATTTTGTATTCTGAAACAGGGTCTTACTAAGTCATTAAATTGCCCATTCTAGGCTCTAACTTGTAATTCTCCTGCCTCAGCCTGGCAGAATGCAGGGATGATAGGTGCGTACCACTATGTTCTGCTAAGGTCTTTTACTGAACCTGAATTTAGGGAAGAGGGCAGCAGCTCCATTTCTTGTACAAACTTAGGAATCATACTAAGATTCAGAATGGATAGAGTTAAAATTACTTAGCCTATACTATGAACATGAAATTCAAATTGTAATTAACATCGGCAAATGATAGAAATGCCTCCACTAAGTATGGTCTTATTAAGCTCTGGTTTTAAACTCAAACACTGAGAACAGAACAAGCTGCTTCACAGTTAAGATTACCTGTTTCTGTAGAATAGACTCTGAAGCTCTTATCCCAGAATCCACAGATGAGAATGTACCGATTGTCTGCTGTGACCACAAAACAATGGGCATTGATCTGTATGCTCTGGTCCACAAGGTCTGTGATCTGACGTTTGTTCACACCAGAGTTATTGGCTAAAAATGAATAGAAAGAGTTTTTAAAGAGTTCTAAGAGGGTGTCACCAAGAACTCATAAAAAGAAAAAAATACCAAAACACTTCTATGGTCCATTTATCTAGCTATAGGTATTTAAGGCTACAAATGGAAATTTTCCTTGGTGGAATATAAATTTATTTTGTAGCACTGGTTATTTACGAACACTATTACACATTTTAAAACCATGCCAGAAATTTAAGCTTTTCCATTATCAATAAACACAAACAGTATGAGGAATTCAAGACAATGAATTAAAACATAATAAAAATATTTAAATGAATTTAATTCTGTAGGTGTCTGCTATGTAAAAGTTAATAAGAGTTAAAGAATATTATGTGAAGTGTGTTACATAAGAAAAAGATACATTAATATTTGCCCCAGTCTGTCATTTTTTTCCAGGGGGATTTACAATTTGTGTGCAAAGAAGAGGTAGAGATTGAGCAAGGGCTGTTATTAGGTGGGAAACCCCTCAGGGAGCTTCAGGTCAGCAGCTCCAAGGACCTGGATTGTCAATAAACAGAAGGCCTTTCCAGAAAGGGTTGGCAGGGGAAGAGAAGGATAAAAAGGGTAGGAGAGACATCGAGGAGGAAAGAGACAGGCAGAGAGTCAGTGTGCAGCGCTGGGAATGCATCTGAATAAAGTCAGGAACTCGGAGACGTAGCTGATTTCCCCAGTGCCTGTCTGGATGCCAGCCTGTCCCTACAGCAACACCATCCTTTCAGGAGAAATCCCTGGTCAGAATTCTTAAACAGAAAATGCAGATGTAGAAGGTCACCACAACCACTTTCTGACACTGATTAAATCTAAGTGCTACTGCAGTATTTGTAGGCATCCAACAGCATTATAAAAATAATTACTGGGAAAGTAAGCAATAAAAGAAAGGCTATACTTGGATAAAACTGTAAAGAAATGGCAATTAGAGGCCCCCGATGCCTGGAAAAATGTAATTTGTACTTGATTAATCAGAATAGACCTATTACTTTTTCCACGGTTACACACAAGCTGTGCATTTCACTGACTGTTGGACAGGAGAACAGCTAAGCTAGCCTCTAAAACTATTCCCACTCTTAAGCCTCTTAGTGTCTCAAGACATGTAAGTATTATTTGTATAGGGGATAAGCAACTAACAGAAATGGCTATCTTATTTCCATCAGTTCAAAGATGAAGACTGAATTAATATAAGAAAACACCATTAACTTTTACATAGTTTAATAATTTCCAAACCAGTTTCAGTTTTTGAAAACTTAATTTTCTAAATGATCCTAGAAAATATATAGAATCAACATTATTATGAACCATCTCATATATATTACATTGAGAGGCCCAGGAAGATTAAGGAGTTTGCTCTGGATCATGTGACTACTAAGTCTATGTGATTAAAATATTTCACATATCTGTCATAGTTAACAGCTCATGAGTTTACATTAATGTTAATTTTTTTAGTTTAGCTCTGTCAAACAGATATTTGTAGAAATATTTTTTTCAGTATTAATGTCTTTTAATGCTCTTTCAATCTTTGTACTGTAGTTTAAATACTATTGATTTTAGCATATTTTAGGCTGAAACAAAGCCGTTTTTAACTATTTGCTTTTTCTTTCTTTTGAGAGAAGCTCTGATACGTATTTCAGATTGGTCTTGAACTCACAGCAGTCCTCCTGCCTCAGCCTCTTGAGTGCTAGGATTACTGCCTTGCACCATTGCGCCCCACTACTATTTGCTTTGTTTATGACAAATTTAAATTACCTCCTAAAGTAACAAAAAAATGACATAGATAATTGTTTTAATAGCAAAAATGTCCTGAGATGGCATATGATTTGTATAGCTCCTTGATGATAATAAATTCAGTGTTATTTGCACAGCTCTTTGATGATAACTGAATGTTATTTGTACACTGTTTTGTAGCAGAAAAATGTTATTTAACTATCTTTTATGAACAGTAAGCACATAAGAATATGTGAGCACTCAGTATCTATGAAATGTAAATTTTGGTTCTAAATATACCAATTAATGGGTCCATTTCAATGGGAAGATGATGGGCTTGATCCAAGGAGTATCCTGGAGCTCCTCTGAGACCTAAAGATCCAAGAAGAGAGACCGAAAATTACCAGAAATGAATAACTTTTAAACTACACACTTTTCTTTTGGGGTCTTTTTGAGGCAGAGTTTCACTGTGCAGTTAAGGCTGGCCTTGAGCTCACTTTGTAATCCAGGCTGGTCTCAAACTCACAAGGATCCTCCTGCCTCAGCCTTTCTAGTGCTGGGATTACAGTCCTGTGCCACCACGTCTGGCCAAACACTGCTTGATAATGACTATACAAGATATATACTTAATTTAAAAATTTGGCAGATTATTTTAAAAATAGTTCAGTCATATGTTGTGACTTTGGAAGTAACCTTAAAATATCACAAGAAGGATTTCAGGTTTCTACTGAAGATGTAGAGAGCGGGAAAAGGTACTATGAAAGAGCCGGATAAAACAGAGGATCTTAACGTTTCCTGAACTGAACTATCAGAAAGCTAAGGTCTCCAGGTAGTCAATAAGCCTGAAATCTAACAAAGGCCATAGTTCCCAGCAGGGATGGTGAGGAGGTGGGCCTCTCACTAGGGGCTCTCCTTCAGCAGTGCCTTTCAGGAGATTAACTGTCAGAACTCAATTGATTAATTCTTCCTAATATTTTACTTGTGATAATAAAGTAATACTTTGGATCAATTTTAAAGAAAAATTTAGTCTTTTACAGTTTCTCTTAGTACAAAACATTTTTAGAGGTTAGGACTTCTGTGAATAATTAAGTTAATATATTTTTCATTAAATGTTTACTGCATACTTCCGACTAAATGGAAGTGGTTAACAGCCATGTTGATAATATCACCAAAAACCATAAAATAGGTACACTGAGAAACTCTTGGGAAATAAAACTAAGGTATAAATCACTGTGTTTTTCAGAGCAAAGTAGAAGTCAGTAGAAAAATCAAGATCCAGGTTAATTCAGCATGACTCATCTGTTCAGTCTTGGAGAGAGTGGGCGTCCTGGGGCTTCCAGTGAGATCTGGGCTACCTAAATCATTTGGTCACCTCCCCTTCTGCTCTGCTTAAAGAAGTATCAATATGTCTAAATTTCTGTGACAGCAATGTATCGCTTCAAGATGTACTGGCTGAAACTATCAGAAATGAATTTGGAGAAAACACATGCGAAACCACTCAACAGACTATGCCACACAACAGTTTCTGTCTTGTTCATTGCTGTGAGATTCCAAGTGCTTAGGTCTACTTGGACACATAGTGGTCATTCACATACTTGCTAAATAAATTAATGATGCTGGAGAGGATTCCAAGATACTACATGGTAAATCCAAACTCAAACTCATTTTATTTAATAAGGGATAAAGTGAAGGTACAGAGATGCAGTGATAGACTACAGTGGGAGGATCTGAAGTATTTGCAAAACTGCTCCCATTACTCAGATAGGTACATTAAGTCCCCCACTTCCAAACAAGTTCCATTCCAGGAGAACTGTTCCTAAGTTGCGTTCATTTGTAAACCAATAAAGTTGAGTCTTATGTGGACACCTACAAAAGTTTCCAATACAAACACTTGTATGTCTGGGATTTACTGTCTTTTTAACCCTAAGTGAAGCCTTCTGTGAACCACTGGCACAGTTCCACTAAGCAGTTGGAATCAGCCAGCTAGGCTGGACAGCAATCTACTCTGCTAGTATTCCATGGACAAGGTGGCAGGTGACTCACCCCAGCATACCTCCTCACCTCAACTCGTTAGGGAGTGCCTTGTTGAGGGCCACATACCTACAGTATTATGCCACCTGTTCACTGCAAACAGTCTGCTGCAGGTCACTGTCACCACTGCAGGGATGGTCAGGTGGGGGAGGGTATTGGCAGCCACATGGGTTACCGGAGAATTGGATGGAAACTTCAGCACCATTATCACATCCTGTTGCATCTGATCTTTAAACATGAGTGGGCTCTGTGGAAGGAAACACTGTTGAGTAGAAAGGGAAGGGAACAGAAGGAAACAAAAAGGATAACACAGTTAGTGGAACATCTGGGGAGAAGGAGGTTAAAACAGATGAGGTTAGCATGACCCATTCAGGGAAGGCCGAACCCGGTGAACTGTCCCACTGACCCTTGCCTGTCCCAAACAGGCAGCTTTCACTCACTGATGGCACAGAGGGAAGGGGGCCAGGATGCTGAAGTAACTAACACAGAACACTGAATTACTAACAGCCTCCACGTGAATGTGGCTTGACCAACATCCAAAAAGTCAGCTCACTGGTATGGCCACAAGATGTAACATAATTGTCCAGTGCAGTTAAAAATCATCAGTTTGCTGGAAAAATCAGTCAATCAGTGATTGATACTGTTTACATGTAATACAAAGAGAATTGACTAATACCTTCATTTCTGTCTGGGTGATCTGGGGTTCTGGCTACAGTCTAAGTAATTAAAATACAATAGCATCCATAAAGCAGCCCGAGTGCCTCCCTGTCAGGTTCTGCATACGTTTCTGCTCCAGTGTTGACTGACTGTTCATGGTTTATGCCTCCTTGCCCCTGCTAGACTGCAAGTTTACAGAGACCCAACAGTTTTCCTTCTTTTCTTAAACTCTGCCTCTCAAACATTTAGTATATGACTTGCTAAACAGCAGTATCGACACTATCAGTACTATAAAGCACTGTAGATACTGTATAAAAAGCATGAAATAAGTGTGTTGGAAATAATCATTATTTAGCTTTCATATACATTTTCTAATTGTTTCCTGTATATATGAATCCTCTATAGTATGAACTTAGAAAACGTAGATTTTCTTTTTTAAACAGCTCCATGCCATTCTTGCCTCTAACAATTTTCCTGAGGAAAGTAATGAATTCTGACTGGGCATTCCTCCAGGATAACTATTTTTATTATTATTAAATAGAGAAAACAAAGGTGGAAATAAAACTCTTATGCCAAAAATAAAATTTCACAAAATTCATAAAATAAAGTGTTAGAGACATTTTCCTGGACAGTTTATAAAAAGACTTCCTCTCAAAGGCGGGGGCTTGGAGGCCACATCTCCAGGCCTGAGCTAGGGTGGAGGGCCTCTGCTGGATGCGCTGCCCTGGAGTGAGCCCTCCTGCTGTACACACAGGGGGCGGGCTGCAGGCACCAGCTTCCCTCAGTGACTGACCACGGGCTGCAGCTGTTTGGCTGAGCTGTTAGAGAGCGCGAAAGAGATGCTCTAACACAAGCATGTTTTTTTGTGCGCTTCTCTAGGAGCCTAAGATTCTTTGGCACAGGACGCATTTCTCTGCATTGCCAGCGCATAAGCATCACCTCCGACACACAGAAGGGGCTCAATAAAAACTCATTAAGTAACTGAATAATTTGTTAAATAAAAAGCATGAATCATTATGAATCATTCTTTTATCACACACACACTATATATATATATATATATATATATATATATATATATATATATATATATAATCTCTGTTCTCCAAAACCTTTGGAGACAGGGTCTCACTGTGTAGTTAGATTGGCCTTGAACTCACTTTGTAGCCCTGGCTGGCCTCAAACTCAGAGTGATCTTCTTGCCTCAGCCCCCTGAGTGCTGGGATTACAGGTGCACCCAGCCATGCCTGGCTTCTCCGAAACCTTTTGACTTGATGATGGCATAGAAAAACTGATGAACTGTAGTTTATTTTGGAACTACAGGAATTTCTTATCAAATTTTATGAAAAATCTGAGTTTAAAAAATACAATCTAAACTAGCTTCTCCAAAAATGTTTTACTTTCATCTTTTACTTACAAAGAGGGAAATGAGTACTGAAGTATGTACCAATAAAATGAAAAGGGACTGTTTTGTCATGAGTGTGGACATTCACATTTAGATTAAAATGAAAGAAAGTGAATTTTTCCTTTGTAAAATAAGAACAAAGGTTAAACATGATGATAAGCATGACAACGGCTTCTACCATTTATTGAGACCTGCATGGCGGAGGTGAGCCTAGGGGCTGCCGAGGAGTGGGCTGTCGCATTCTTAAGGACTAACTTTCACCTCTATGGTACAAATGCTGAAATGTGAACACAAGGGGTTAAAATCTTGCCCAGGCATTGAAGAGTAGTAGGGCTGCTGTTTGGTCTACATCTGGCTCCCAGTCCTTACTCTTACCCACTTTGTTTGACAGTTTGTCTGCAGGGGTCATAAGTTACCTCTGTATTTCTTTCCTTTTCTTATAATGAACTATTTTCCTTACCTCATCCTGCCCCCAAAATTAAATTTGATGCTATCATGTTGTTTGTATTTCCACTGTAATTTACAAATCTGATTTAAGTTGGTGCCAGCATGTGTCTGAAGGGTTGTATGCGCAAGAATGAGTTTGTGTAGAGGCACACACAGAAAAAATGGCTGTTTTTGTGAGTACAAATCTGGCCTAGTTTAAGACACAAGACTAAAATACTCCCTTCTGTGTTTCTCCCTGGCATATCAGTACGTCCTTGGGCCAAAGCAGTAGCCAATAAAAGCAGATGCCTTTAAAAATGCTGCTAAAATCACTGCTTTATTCTCAGGTACAAAAGAAAGAGAAAAACCTCCTCATACTGATGTCTTACCAGGTGCATGGCAGAGCTCCGGGGCGGGTGTGGCTCAATAAGCAACTGAGATGGCGTCTGTCCAAAGTTCTGTATCTGGGCCTCCATGGCCTGCGGGGCAAGGAGGGTGACTGTCATAATCAATATGCATCAAAGACAGAAGTCAACACATTCTTTGACAATGCAAGTGTATCCCAAGTCAGCCATGAAAAAAGTCCAGAAAATTCACCAGGTGCTCTTTTCTCAGAGTGCAGAATCATCCAAGTGTTAGTATTTTGCAGACAAGCTTTGCTTCTTCTTACAAACATGCTTCAGTGTTCTTATTATCAGAAGCTGGGGTTAAGTGTGGAGATGCTAACCTGCGAGTTCATGCATGCAGCTAAAGAATAATGAGTATTTTTTTAAACACTAAATACAACAAATATACCTTAATAAAGTCCATTGTAAGGAGGAAAGTATGGGGATCTCTAATGAAATAAATTTCTGGAATCTTAACAGAGAGAAAATGAGACTTAAAGTCCACCTTTGTTACAAAATAAAATTTAAATTTATACACTCCTATCATTTCAGGGGGCAACTGGTAGAAAGAACATTAAGACATTTCTATAAAAGTACAGCAAAATTTATATTATAAAATATATTTTAATCAGCTATTTTAAGATGTGAACTGTTATTTTTAAGATATGCATTCATTTGTCTCAAATATTTTTTCCTGAAATTTTAGAGAAAACTCACCCAAAAGTAAAGAATTCTTTATAATATTACATTATATTAATAATATAATATAATGAGCTTCATAATATTACATTAAAGCCTATCAGATGGACATATTAATGAGATTTTTTATGGCTTCCAAGGAGGAAAAATAATTTAGACCTCAAGCTGTCTGGACATTACAATATACCTTTTATATGTTTGTTAGAGATAATATTATTAGAGTCCCAATTATTTCTTTTGTATATAACTTCTTTTTTTAAGAATTGTTTTTTATTTTTATTTTTTTTTTGGCAGAACCAGGGATTGAACTCAGGCCCTTGCGCTTGCCAGGGAAGC
>NDGM011044895.1:0-15003 GCA_002564305.1 Octomys mimax | reverse complement strand
GAGTTTTCCCAATTCAAACTTGGGCTTCTTTAGCATTTTTACTTTTCTGACAAAGACATCATGGAGAGGGTAGATAGATTGGCAAGTTTTTTCTAGGTCTTTCCCAATGCTGTCTGAAATCAGTTTATTGACCACTTTCTTCAAGTCATTTGTCTGAACCTCTCAGGTCGTGATTTCCATCATCTTCTGGATCTGGCTGACCTATTGGTGTTGAGCATAAGCGGTCCTCTGTATCTGATTGTTGCGTTTTTTAGTAAAGCCAACACAGAACTGTTGAAGCAAATAACCATTGGTAGTTTTGACATCCACATGAGCTTCAAACATGGTCTGCCATTCTTTGACCATGGAACACATTTTGTCACAGGTGAGGTCCATTCCATGGAAGTTAGGCAGGCAGTTTTGGCGCTGAACATCTTCAATAATTAGCTTGAATTTTCTAAAGGCAACTTCACCATTCTTCAGATTAGCAAGGTTCTCTTCAAACACACAAACTTTGAGCCCATCAGATGCAATTTTGCTTCCTTGAGTTCTGGTGATGAGTTTTTTTCCAATATTTCTTATGTTGAACATAGCCGGCACCTTCACATCATAACAGTCTTTTTGAGAAAATGGATCAACCACTTTCTTCTTGGCTCTTCTGTTGCTGCCTTTCATAAGGTGCTTGTTCTTGCCTACCACCATGGTGCTGTTCAGAGAGCCAAAAGGCTGTACTTACTATTGTTAATGGCAGTATAAAAGGACATTCTAATGCTTCTCCTTCATGGATTTGTTCATTTCTTCTCCCTCCTGTTATGTTTAATCTTGTTTTCTCCTCCACTTCTCCAATTACCTTCCAGCCATATGGTAGAGATACTATGGTTCCAAGCTTAAGGGCTTTCCTCATCTCTATCTTTCTCATATCCAATAATCCTGTCACTTTAATATGTTCAGGATGTTTAATTCTTATTTACTTACACACACACACACACACACACATACACACACACACACACACACGTTTGTATGGCATAGGCAGGAGTCAAGGCATACCACAGTGGAAAATACCTGAAGTGTACTTAATTTGGGCATTTACTGTCTTTCATAGCCTCTGAAAATCATTTGATGATAGGAAGATTACTTTTTCACAAAATAGTTTGCTTCAAATTTAGTCAATTGTTATTTAGAATACTTCATTTTGATGACCAAAATGTAGCATTATTTTGTCCACTAAATCAAGTTGGAATAAGTGTACAAGTCACCTCAAGTATTTTCCTTACATTTGTTCTCAGTTCTTCATCAGAGCCCAAACATGGTATTATATGAAAACATTTTTTTACTTCTTGACCTCTAATTGTGAATTTATAAGCCGGTTGGTCACTATTGTCGTGACCTAATGGGAAACATGACCTCTAGCAGTTACATCAGTGAATACATCTCCAAGAGTTTCTCTGAGTTGCTTAAAGTTCAGCAAAGGAAATAACCCAATATAGATTCTTTTAGGACTCCTTTAGCAACAATTTTCATGCTGACATGAGCTCGCCCCCAAGACTACTGGTCGTGGCTTAGCTAGCTGAGATTGTTTGGCTGTGTGAAATCCTTATTAACACTTCATTTTATTGCTTTGCCTATTACTTCGAGCAGTCATGTTACTCCTGAAATCTGTGTGTGGTCAAAACTTTCATAGTGAACCTTTTATCTGCTAAGATGGTTAACATCCTCAAAAGGTAAGTTTATTTTGACCTAAGTAATTCTTTGCATTCATTTCTTTCAAAACCCAAACCCAAATTTTAGATGTAATTTCAATACTTTCATCCCTCCATTATATTCACAGTAGTGAAACAATGATATGTAATTATAAAGTGAGGTTTAGGTAAAATATAGAACTATCACTCACTGGGTTGCTTACACGGACTTTCAAAGAAAAGAAAGAAAGAGTTTGACTTTCTTTCAGAGGATTATGCACTAATGAGACTGGAATATTCAAAATAAGAAAGATCAGTGGGTTGGAGAGGGAGTTATGGAACACACATGCCCAAAGGAATGCATATATTTTGCTTTAACTGTATTTTTAACTACATTTTAAGTTCTAAAAATTAGAATATGATAGTATCTACAGAGCCAAATAAAAATTCATGATACTTTGTTTTCCACAGGGATATGAAAATATGTAACATACCTAGTTCCTTGGAGAAGCTAAAACAATCCACTGCTTTTTTTTTCTCTTTTATTTGATAGCCTAGGGATAATTCATTCAAAATCTATTTTAATTCTGTGACAGAGATTATAAAGCATTTATGCTTCTCAGAATGTGGTAATTAATATGAAGGAGAATGGCTTTTTACGAATATGTTAAAGTATAATTCCCCAAATAAGGAGCATTTAAAACTGATGAAAATAATCAACATTTTCTGAACATTTACTGTGCTGTATGTATGAACCCATAAGGTACTCAGGAGCCATGCATAATGATTCTTGCATTCACCTGACTTCTTAAACATTTGAAAAGAAAATTTGTGGTTGGAAAGTGAATGCTGAACAATTTTAGGCAAGATCAACAAAGTAGTGCAGTACAGTACGGCAGCCATGTGTCTGACTTTGAGGTCTACCAATGGTGTGACCTTTTCTAAGTATGGACCTCACACATGAGTCACTCTATCTGGAATGCACTCTATCACTCAGTCACAGGATATGAATTTTCTAAAAAATTTTCTTTGTATATGTACTGCCATCCTTCTGTCTTCATGTGCCTTGGTTGAATTCCCCTTAAGACTAAAAATTATTCACGTCCACGTCTCTCTTACAACTGGACTTGAACTGCCATATGACTCCTGGTGTTCTTAATTTATCTCAATGTCTATTTTTCGCACAATATATAATCTACCAGAAAACAGAAATTCTATTTTATTGAATTTTAAATCACTGACACTTATCATAGTCCCTTGTTCATAGCAAAAATTAAATAAAGCTTTTAAACCAGGTGACTAGTATTATATAAAGGAATAAGAGAAAACTTTTGATGTTAGCCTCTGTATAATAAGATTTTCTCCTAATTATCATATGCCAGTGTTTAACAGAGGAACATAATGATGTTGTAAGACTCATACACAGGCCATACCAGCACAATTATGTATGCAATTATATAGCTAATATAATATATATATATATATATATATATATATATATATATATTCAATCTATTGATCAGGTAACCTTAATACCATGAGCTTGATTGCCACAAAGACAAAATACAGAACATACAGAACATAACAATCACAATTTAAAGGAAGAGAGGCTCATTTTGACCCAAAGTTTCAGTGGGTTTAGTCCATGGACTGAAGCATGAACATCATGATAGAAGGGCGTGAGGGAAAAGCAGTGCTCACCCCAGAAGAGGAGACAGGAGGAGGAGCTGGGGAAGGCCCCCCACCCTCGCCGGCACTCTGTGGTCTCTCCCGGAGACTTCAGTCCTCCAACCAGGCCTGTGTGCAAAGGCACGTAGCACTGTGCCCTCCGCCTTGGAGGGGCTCACTGGCGGGTGCAGGACCCCCATGGCCCGACGGCCCTCACAAATCCCCCGCTGGGAACATGAAACCGGGAGGGGAGTTTTAGATCTAAACCAAAACGAAGCATATTTTGGTTGGATAGCTTTTCTTTTCCATCCAAAGTACTAAAGTAGCATCCCAAATTTTATTTTTTTATATGTGGTTCCTCCGTAAGATTTTATCATAACCAATTAAGAGTACATAAGAATAATTTTCTTTCTACTGATAATGATCATTAGAACAACTTCTATATGTAAGACAGTATATAATGCTTAACCCACTCGAGAGAATTAAAGAGTTAAAGAGATAACCCTCTTTTATTCAAGGCCAGGAAAATAATGAGTATCCGAAATTTTCAGTTGTGTGATTCATATTTAAATGTAAATCCCAGAAGCTAGCCTCAGTATAAAACAATCTCTGTCAAGAGAATGCCTTTTTTTCCAATGAATAATTTAAAACTGAAATTTTTTCATGTGAACTGTCTTATATCTTGGCAGTAGGCATAGTATTTCAATAATTTATATAATTTTGAATATAATATACTTAATGCCATAAAAGCAATTTCTTTGATATTGAATTATAAGAGAATGCACTTAGGCCACTGTGACTAATGATCTAGGGCCAGCAGCATGGTAAATTATCTTTTAACCCAATTTCAGAGACAATCTGTACATGGAACCATAGAACGATATTGTCTTTTGGCACATACCTCTGTGATCACATTTCATCATAGCATTAAAAACCTAAATAAATAAGTAAACATATCGTTCTCCTGAAGAAACTTGGTAAAGAAAGTATGAACATTTTTTAAAAAGTCGGCAAGAAATATTTTTGCAGAAGCTGGATATTCATGGGAATGATGACTTTGAGGTACAGCAAACTTAGTCTCCATACATAAAGCCTGACTAAAACCCAGTCCCAGAACGTTTCCTAAGGCAGAACTGTAGTCACGCTGGATATGCAGTCATGGTTAGTTCAGGACAAGTGAACGACCTCACACTGGTGTTATTATGTTGTTCTTTCCTAAGAAACCAATAAACATATTGCCAAAATGGCTTATTGTGTCATCTGAGGCCAAAGCAGGCTGAAGGATTGTGGAGATTTAAGGCAGAGATGGCAGAAGAGTGAGTCCCTGCCTGAGTCTAGACCACACAGGGCATGCAGCATATGGTGAAGACTTGATACACACATAAATCTACAGGCTCTGTTTACTTTCATACACCATGAAGATTTCTGTGTTATGAAAATTTTCCAGCATGCAATGATAAAGTGTCTATAGTTAAGAGCCACTTTTCTGTAATTCTCATAAAGATGTGATTTGGGTTGATGGCAGGTTAAAAAAAATGCACAGGTAGTCTGATAAGATAATACAGAATAAAAAGTTTAGATTCAAATCAAAATATCTGATAAGTCCAGATCTCCATTTTCTTGATGGATCTTGTCAGTTTTAGCTACTCTTTTGAGTTCAGCATTCTTCCTGAAGGCCTTACCATGGACTGCACATAAATGTATATGTTCTCTTGCCTCTGCTTATTCATGCTCTCTATGGATTCAACTGTTTAGTTATTAACGTAGGAAACCAGCATTTTCAATCAGGAAATTTAATCAGCTAGTTTGAAGTCTCTACTGAAAATTTGCTCCTCTTGTCTCTCTGGATGCCAATCTCACACTGTCTCTGTCATAACTTTCCAAGTTGCGAAGACCAGTAGTGGAAGGCCTCAACATTTTATTATTCCTTTTAAAACTCTGCCAAAATGTCATGGTTTGAACAACTACAATTATTTATCTCACTGCTAAGACTTCACTTTGGGCAATTTGGATACGATAGTTGGGACCACACTGGGATGGCTTGAGCAATTAGGTTCTGGGCAGACTGGAATGCTTCCCAGGCACTCTCCCTTCCTGTCATCGCAGAGTCCCTCCTGTGGCTTCCACATGTGGCATCTTTATGTGTTCTCTCCAGCACAGGGGTCCCAAAGTGGTCAGACTGATTGCATAGTGGCCTAGACCTGCAAGAGTAAGCGTTCTTAGAGACAGGGCAACAGATGATTTTTTTAATAACCCAATTTGTAAAACACACAGAATTACTTCCTTTCAACTTTACAGTTTGAAGCTGCCACTATCATACTCAAATTCAATGCCAGGCAGTGCAGTAGAGAAAAGAAGCTTATTTTCCCTTTTCTTGATATTTACATGCTAGTAATACAGAAAATAGAAGTTCATTTTACAAAATTGCTTCAGCCTGTCTTCTATCTATCTATCTATCTATCTATCTATCTATCTATCTATCTGGTACATTGTCTCACTATGTAGCTTGGACTCATAATGATTCCCGGTCTCAATCTCCCAAGCACTGCGATTACAGGCATGCACCACCATGCCAAGTTTTGGTGACTAGCGCAGTACACCTGTAATACCAGGCGTGTGGTATGGGGTACTGGGGATCAAATCTGGATCTTTGTGCTTACCAGGAAGGTACTTAGACTGCTGAGTGATTTCCCCAGCCCATATTCCAGTTTTATAACATGATCATAAATTATTTGACATCTCTGCCTTTAATTATAGACATGCATCAAAGTTTGGCAATAAGACCAATAGGAGGAATGTTGAATAATTTTGTGGCCATGCAGTGATGCTGCCACACAAGCTGACTGCCACAGGAGCAGCTGAGCAGCAAAAAAAGGTGGGAACCATCCAATCCTAGACAACATGCTATGCACAATTCTGTTCAACTGTAGACACTAGCCTTGTCTACCACAGCAGAAATGTCATTGATCCCTCAGTATATTGCACAGGACAATGCTCAACAATTAGCAACTGTCACTGCTGATATCCCTTGAAAAGAAGCATTTCCAATAGTATAACCAGAGAACCACAACGTCCATTTTGGATTTCTTTACAACTTTCTCAAAGCTCATTTTCTAGAGTGCAGATTTTTTGAGCACATTTCTTATTTTGAGCCAAGGCTTCAACAGCAATCTCTTCATGAGTTTGCTGGGCCATATGGAAATCCTTAGAATCTATGTAAAACTGCATGCCTAAAAACATTGAAGTGAAATATAGTGAACTATTAATAGTGATTCTTACTAAATAATAACATTATATTAAGTTAAATCATATGAAATTACCACTATCCATTTGTTTTGAACCTATCCAAGAGCAATTTTAGACTTTACAACCTAATGTATGATTTTATTTTCCCTTCTTATTCTTTATGTATTTCCTGTGTTCTCTTCTAGTAAATATGCATTACCTTTATAATTGGGATAATAAATACTATTTGCAAAGAACAAAGAAAGCAGAACAAAGAAGGTATTATGCTTCTAATGGTGCTGAAATGACACATATGCACTCCAAGTATAAAAACACTGTGGCAGTTTTTAGATATAAAAAAATGTGCCAAAACACATTTACAGAACCCTCACCCTGAGAAGGAACATTCGTATTGAACCTGACCAGGCTTACCCATGGAATCAAGAGACAGGTGTTACATTATAAACTCTATGGCTCCGAGGGTAGAAATGGGACTCTTGTGTGTTAAAAAACCCTAAAGCAAGCTTTTAGCTCTGGGAAATGTTTGCAAAGAAGGCAGCTGGGTTCTAGTTTGACACAGCTGGGCTGTTTCTCTTGCTTTATATGGCAAATAATTTCCTGCCAAAGATGAGGCAGGAAAAGTTCACCAAGGCCATTCCACAGGGCAGCTGTAGACACACTTCCAAATGAAGAGTGGAGCTGGCCACCAGGTTGGGGGAATAGCACACACAGAGAGGGTACCTGCTTTCCTTAAGGTAAAGTCCCATCAGGGGAATTGTTGGAACTATAGGTTAACATTTTTAAAGTTCTTAAAATGTCCTACCAAGTGTTTCCAATAAAAGGCTCATTATTAATTCTTAATAAATTGTTACCATCATTGCAGTTTTGAACATGTGAAGTTGGTTCATTAAGAATTTTTCTTCCCTGAAAATGGACACCCATGCTAAGGTTCTCCAAGGTGTTTTTGCTAGAATGTTCTCCCTGTGGATTCTGACACCCTTGTTTTCTAAGAAGGGGTATGAACTGTGTAGGCACTGAGGAGTTCCTGTGATACACTGTACCGCTGTGATTCACTCCAGCCCTCCAGCCTGAGGATGCAGCTGCTACTATTACGATCCTGATTTTAAGCAGTTTATTTTTATTTTTTTTGAACCATCCAACTAAGTGTAGCTGAAGCTAGCCCGAGGTACAGCAGGGACTTAAATTCTGGTGTATAGACATTCACTTGGAAAGGCTGGCTCTTGATCCTGTAGCCAAAAGCAAGCAAAAAATAACAATTTTACAGCCCAAAGCATTTGGGTTCTTCTACAGCAATGTTACATTTCAGCCTTCAACATGGTTTAATGGCCAAGTATTAATTTGTACTCAACATAAGAATATAAAAGTTATTACATAAATGTTAAACCACCAAAACCTATCCTTTCTAACACCAGTAGCCCTTTAAAACTCTTCTATGTTTGATTTTGTGGTATGCTCAACTGTGCATGTGTATGCGTGCATGTGTCTGTGTGTTCAGTTGCCACTGCCAATCTATCTAGCAATCATTATGATTTATTCAATCAGAAATCTGTGTTATAATGCAGGATTCTCTTACTTCCTTGGAATCCCATGAATGCATGATCCTTATATACTAAGTGATCAAAATAAAAACACTAATTTTGTATAATTCCATATCTGATGGAATGTATTCTTCTCGCATGCTTACATTCTTTACTGCACTGCTAAGTACCTCAGTCACTGATATGTGTGGTGGATTCTGAGATTTCCCAAGGGAAAAATCATGCAATGGGACAACGTTTCCGTGGCATCTTCCTACCTCTGATAAAGTGTGCTTTCTACACCACTATGCTGCTCTGAATAAATGAAAGCTATTACGGCATCCTCCTTTCTAGAGTTACATGTGAATTTTAGCCCTGAAGGCAAATAACTGCTCTGAGGATCCAAAAGACCTCCCTAATTAAAGTGAGATCTTAAATAAATAAACAGAAAGTGTCAGGAAGGGATCCTTCTGGTTCCCTATAAATCAGGGTTTATACTTACTTACTTAAGATCCCCTGTGTCAACTCTCCTTCTACCCTGGGTTTTTGAAAAACTCATGGCACGTCCATGATGCTTCACTGCATAGAGGAAATTATTGTTTCTAAACAATCACATCCTGGTAAAATTCCAACTGTTTCAAAACTGTGTTGTGTCAATATTGCCTGGAAATGTTACTCCTTAGTAAACACTGACTCTGCAGCTGTTTCTAAAACATCTCATGTGCACCTCTTTATGTTACTTAAGACTCTAGGATCATTAGTAATGGATGTGTTTCTAACTCTTTCCATATGCACTATTTGAGATTCACTTTCCTGATAGATTTGGTGCTCAGCACATGTCTTTAAGTGGCTGGATATGTGAAGGAATTATAGCAGGCCACTGCTGATTTGCCGTGAGTATGTAGTTGACCCTGGAAGGACCCAATAGATTGAGAAAAACTTTTGCATAGGTTTTCTAAATTAAAAAAGCACTAAGCTAAGCAGCATGATTCAAAGTTGGAACTGAAGTGTAAGAGATACATTTATCTCAAACATGTTCTTTACCCCCTAAGTTTTTCTGGCATATTCCATCACTAGGCAATTCACGACTCTGGCAAGTTTGCATTTACAACTCATGCTTGAGTAGTTTTCCTCTTATCACTATCTCTGAGTGATGAAATGAGTGGAGAAACCACAGAAATCTCTGAAATGTCATAAACTATAAAAAGTCAGGTATCATCTATCAGCTGGAGAAAACACTGCTGCTGCCTACGCGGAGGCCATGAAGCAGTGAGGTAGCCGCAAGCGTACCTATTTAGAAAAAAGAACTCATGAAATATTTTCTTCTCTCAGTCTGAGAGCAGCACCTTTTCCAGAAGACTTGCTATGTGACAGAGATCTGCTTTCACCTTTGGGGGCTGGCCAAGACAGAAAACGGAAGAGCCAGCCCGACAAAAGAAGGAATGTTCTTTTGCTATTGCCAGCCGTAACTAGATATGAGAGTACAGAAAAGGCAGTTCTCCCAAGATTTATAGTTATGTCTAGCTTGTTGACTCAAGCAGTTTGGAAAAGCTTCAGAAACATAGTTTATCCAAACTAACTCAGACTTTGAGCTCATAGAAGAAGGAGAAAATAGGATATAGTATATTCTCACTTTAAAAATAAAATCCTTTTGAAGTGGAAAAAATACCTGAACTAACATACATAGTATTATAAAACCTGTGATGGTCTTAGGAAGAAATTTGTATGATCGTTGTCCAATTATGTTTCTGGGTTTACATAGCAAAAATTGGTAGTATGAAAAGAACTGTGAGAATATTTCATTTTTAAGAGAGTTAAGAGAAACAGCAAATCTTCAAACTCAGTGAATCGAGAAGAAAATTTACATAGTATTCATGGAATAATAATTGCATTTGCACCAAATTCTGAGAATTTAAATTGTATCATTCTTACAAAGGTGTGAAATTTTATGCGAGCTCTTCACTGATATGTTCAAATACTAGCGTATGAAAGAATAAAGCACAAATACTTACTGAATATTCCTTATCGGCCAGGTCTTTTTGTTTTTCTTTGATATACTGTTGAATAAAGTATGCAGGGGAGGTGGGGCCTGCCCATTAGCTCAGTCCTTTAAGTGACTGCTTTGACGAAGCAGTCAGGCTCAGGATGCTGTGGTTCGAGCCCCATATTCTCAAGCCTTGCCAGACCTGCCCTGAAGGCATCGTGAGCCAGCCAAAAAAAAAAACCACATTTAAATAAATAAAGTACATAGGATGCCTTACCCAGGTTTCAGTGTGTATTCTGTAAAGAGAAGATAAACAAGAAACAGCTAGGCAAGCAAACACCCTTGACAACAAAAGAGAACAAAGACTTACTGTAATAATGGAACGATAAGATTAGAAGTGGAAAAGGGTAGAAGGCTATGGATACGAGGGATCATTTTCATAAGTTCCACGTTGTCAGCTTGTTCAGACCACTACAACAAAGTTCCATACCCTGGATTTCCGACAAAAACCAGAAATGTGTTTCTCACATCTTTGGAGGATAGAAAGTCTGAGATCAAGGTTCTGGCCAATTTAGTGCTGGTGAGAATCTTATTATTATTTCCCAGAATATCTTCTCACTGGATCCTCACATAGTAGGTGGGACCAGTTAGCTCTCTGGGGCCATTTGGACGAAGACGTCAGTCTTATGTGTAGTGACTTACTGAAACTGCACTTCCTCATGTCATCACTGTGGGAGTTACAACTTCAGCTTCCACAAGTTGGAAGGATATGCATATTCAAATACGATGACATTCTCAAAAAAAGTGTACCTCTCTTTAAGATGATAAAAAGTTGTCAGCGACCCAAACCTCTCGTTGATAATCTCACATTTTACTATTTTCTCTTAATGGTAAGGTTGAGGTGGGAGAACTTAAATGCCCCACGGAGCTCTATGGGAGTTGGGATAGGCTGAGTTCCATGGAGCAGGACATCAAGGAGGAACAATCACTTGGATTTATTTTATGTATGTATGTATGTATGTATGTATGCATGCATGTATGTATTTAGTACCCATTCTATAGGGTCTCACTACACAGACTGGACTCATAGTGATCCTCCTGTTTTCATCCTCCCAATCACTGGGATTACAGGCATGCACCACCACGCCCAGTCTGGATCTCCGTCTCAGCGTGCCTGAGGGGCGGGGGAGGCAGAGAAAGTATGGCACACCGGGAATAGAACCCCGGTCCCTGCGTCTACCGACACAGGTGCTTTAATCCACTGAGCTATCTGGTTGGCCCAGAATTTATTTAATTTACTTATTTATTTGTGCTTTGAGAACAGATACTGTGATAGTGTACGTAAGTCAAATAGATATATTAAGACCTCTAAAGGACTTTGGAAATGTACCTTTTATCATGCCAAATGAATAGGAGGATGTTTCATGCGTCGGTCTGCAAGACAACTCTAATTTTATGCCGTAACTGAGTAAGCAGATGGTGTAGGTGCCAAGAATATTGTCATTACAATGAACGCTAAATTAATGCTTTTCAATAATCTGTGCGTGTTAATGCGTCTGATTAAATAAATATGCTATCCGCCTTCTAGCTCTAGGAAATTAAAGAATGTCTTACAATTGACTCGTGTGTGTAGCTGTTGTTTAACATGGACTCCTAGCTGAGGCGTTCCACAGGACAATGAACTGATTTTAATGAACCAGTTTAAGTATCCACATAACCGTCAAATGTGTCCTCCCATCAGAGTGTTCCTTACCAGCTTCACATGTCTTGCAACTTAGTGTAGGCAGAGACTTTGAGTTTTTACTTCTAAAAATCATTGGTGTAGAATTTCATGTAATAAAGTCCTCTTTGTTTGTATGATACTCGAGGGTAGGTCAGGCACCACATAGCGCCCTCTCAACTTGTCAGTTATGTTCCAAACTACAAGATAAACTCGTAAAAGAAATTAAAGTTCAGACTGTGAAGCTAAAGCTTGTCATGTGACAAGCAGAGAGTTGTCATTTTGAGGATGTCTTCTCACTGCATCCTCGCGCAGTAGGTGGGACTAGCTAGCTCTCTGAGGTCACTTTGATGAACTATGATGAGTTAGTGAAGGAAGCTGCACTTCCTAATGTCATCATCTTGGGAGTAATGACTCCAACTTCCAGAAGTTGGAAGGACGCAAACAGATTTTAAAAAACTTTATTTTTATAGATCAGATAACAAAGACTGGGGTGAGGCTCAGTGGCAGGGAGCATGTTCAGCATAGGTGGGGTTCTGAATTCAGGTCTCTGCATACACACACACACACATACACACACACACACACACACACACACACTAATAGAAATAGGAAAAATGCATATATGTAACCACTCTCAAATTCAGCAACTAAGCTGGGGAGATAGCTCAATAGTCTAAGCATCTGCTTGGAAAATGCAAGGACCCTGGTTCAAGCCCTGGTACCACATCCTATACTGACCCCATGTAGTGCCGGCCACTGAATCTGGGTGTAGTGGCACACACCTGTAATCCCAGCATGGGGGAGGCTGAGACAGGAATATCACTATGATCTGTGTAATGAGACCCTGCACCAAATAAATAAACAAACCATTAAAATACTCAACTACTCATTATAGCACATACAGTGGAGATCCCAAGTGGCCGTCTGCATGCAGAGCATTAGGATCTGATCTGGATATGTACTTTAAAATTTCTCCTATTTAAGGTGCTCCATTTCCTCCTGAGAATCCTGCGACAGGTGGCTCCAACGGGAAAAGTCAGACTGTCTCACTGTTTGGTGTAGGTGAAACCATACAGAGGCTTGGATTAGCTTTAGCGGAGCTACATGCATAGATCTAGCTAAGTATGTCTCACCTCTTCCTTCTGCAGCCAACTGAATATGAATGGAAGACTCAAGGGTGAGTCATAGCTGAGTTTAAGGACAAAGAACAAAGGAATGGAGAACAGAGTATGAGTCTGAAGGCTCAAGACTGAATCACTTACATGGATATGCAGAATTTAGAAAAAAGGTTTCACCTCCAAAACAAATTTTAAATCCATTTCCAACCTTTGTTATTTAGAAAGTTTTTGTTATTCTGAGATCTCTCTAACCAGTGAAGCACAACAATTAATAATGTTTCAGTTGTAAATTCCTATACCCCACTTCCATAAGAGTCCCACTAAGGGAGAGACAGTCCATGGTGTTGATGAAATTGAGAACTTTTACCTTCTGTTACTTTTATTTATGGAGTTGCAATGATAATCAAACTGATAATGATGGTATAATTATTTCTTGCATATTGAAAAAATTTGCACTCAGATAGCACTTAATTACTTTGTTAATTGGTAGGAGAAGATACAAGATACCCACAAGTTAAAGGAGAAAAAGTCCATTTTAGCTCACAGTCGATAGAGGTTTCAGTCCAAAGTCAGCTGGCTCAGGGCAGAGCATGGCAGAGGAGAAGCAGTTCATGACAAGGCAGGCAGCAAGCAGCAAGCAGCAAGCAGCAGCACCTAGCCTGCCTTTGCGTTTTATCCCATGTGGGGATAAAAAGGCTTATAAGCCTTGCAGTTGGTGCCACCCACGTCCAGGAAGGGGCTCCCATCCCAGACACTCAGAACTATGCTAAACCAATCAGTGGTCAGATTTACTACCACCCACCCTCCATATAGCATCAATTGTCCTCGACCAAACCAGTGCCTAAGAGCCTCACCTACAAGCACGGGAGAACTTGAGCAGACCTTTAACTTATATATATTGATACAAACCACAACAGATGAATTATTTATATTTTATTACTTTATTTCTGTATTACTCTCCTCTTGGTAATGGATACTAAAAAAAGTACATTATAATCCAAACTACTTATTTTACAATTTGAAATGAGTACTGATTAAATAGCTCAATGGATTAAAGCAACAACCCCTTGGCCTGTTGTGTTGATGCTGGTCCCGCCCCCGGGGCGCACTGAGACTGCGATTGAGACTGGACAAGGTGGTGCACGCCTGTAATCCCAGCCCTTGGAGGCTGTAAACAGGAGAATCACTAGGAGTCCGATCTAGTAGTGAGACCTTGAACACCCTGTAGACCCGTCCCTAAAATACAGGAGAAAAATAAATGAAATAAAATAAAATTTGTAATGATTTAAAATAACTAAGCTGATTGAACATATATTTGGCTCATTTTATATACACTTTAAAAAATTTGAAACAAGGTCTATAGAGAAGGAACATACACTGAGAAGGATAAGTTACTTTAACAATTCCATCTCACTTTTCTTTAATTATTGCTGTTGTTTTTATTTTTCATAAAAGGGAAAAGTACACATACCATGAAATATTATGAATACGCCCAAAGCTTGAGACCTCCGTATTTTAAATAAACTTATAAATTCATATTTTTGAAAATAATATGAATTCATGTTTTAGAAGATCCATAGTGAGCAAGGGACTGCTGCCAGTACCAACCCAGAAGCCTGAAGTGTTGTCACCCTCTGCTCCCTCCAGCGAGGAAGCCTTTCTCCCCTCTTCCATTTCCTATTACCCTGACATGCCCGGTGACACGCTAAGTTTGCTTCTTTCTTTTGATTTTAAGTTTCTCAGGACAAGGACTATGCTTTTAAATTTTTGTATTTCCTTTGGGGTCAAACTTATTCCCTCCACAATAGTCAGAAAAAAAAAAACTGCAAGTCATTAACACTGAATATAAAATGGCTTTTAATAATCAGAATACATATAATCAAATTGTAGCAATAATTAGATTATATAATAATAATCTGACTCCTGAATCAGAATATATATATATATATATATATATATATATATATATATATATATATCCACAGTGCCCCAGAGGAGTTGCTCAGCCCTCTTACTCAGTATTCCCTGCCAAAGGGTGAACCACTCTGAGGAGCATGTGCTGTCCCGGGTGATTTTGTCTTACTAA
>NDGM011044889.1:0-14032 GCA_002564305.1 Octomys mimax | reverse complement strand
TAAATAGTGGCTGTTTCTTGCTGTTTGCTAGATAAAATTCCTACCTCACCAATTCCTGTAACCTTCATCAATTCCTGTTAACAAAGTTAGCTTATGGAGATGACTTCAAAAGAAAATTAAATGGGCTTTACCTTCATGTAACCTCGGGCTATGTAAGGCTGCATGCAAGTACTTAGGTGCAAGATAACCAGAAACTAGGAGAAAGCCCCAGGAAATGTAGTTTGGGTAGTGGTTACACTGACCCTGAAAGCATTGTTTTGTGTCAGACAATGAATGTGTTTACCAAATGTGGTTCCATGTTTTAAAGCCCCCCTGCTTCCTGGGCTGGCTGCCTTTTGTTCCTCTCCTGCATGAGGGCTGATCGGGGGCCCTGAGCTCAGTAATAAATGGCTTTCCAAATTCCAAAAAAAAAAAAAAGAAGAAGTGAAACTGTGAGGCTGGAGAGATAGCTAAGCAATCTAAGCACCTGCCTGGCAAGTGCAAGGACCCAGGTTTGACCCCTGGTACTGCATGCTGCACTACTGGGCACCATACTGGCCACAGAAACTGGGCATGGTGGCGCACGCCTGTAATCCCAGTGCTGGGGAGGCAGAGACAGGAGGATCACTATGAGTCTGAGCTGCATAGTGAGACCCTGTACCAAATAAACAAACCTTTAAAAAAAAGAAGTGAAAGTGTAATAAAAGGCCATGTCTCTTGCTGTCCTGGGCCACAATTTTTGGAGGCAGGCAGCTAGGGCTCAGCACAGGACCTCAGCAATATGAAGATTTCTAATAGAGGTGCTAAAAACGTATTTGTTACCAATATGCAAAACTAGCACTAACTGTGTGCAGACTGCACTTCTCTAGTTTCCTTGGGACTCTACAGCTAAAGAGAGAGCCAGAAAATGACCTCAGAAGGCGATACTATTTATAATGCACACATCTGGCAAGCGACTTATGGGAGCTGACTCTCCAAACTCAATAAGCACAGGAGTGGGGGAAAGAAAGGGAAATCAAAAAGAGAATAGAAGGAAAAAAATGGAAACAAAGTTTTTGTAAATAAGTGGGCCAAGAGGGGTTGAAAGCAGGGGGAAGTGGGGGAAAAAGAACACTGCTTACTAAACCTTTTTTGATGGTAATAATCATGGGGACTTTGAGTGTGTTTAGAAGATAACTCTGAAAGTAATTATAAAGTTTGAGGTTAAAACAAAGAAGAAAAGTTAAGGGAACTAAAATAATCCTAGAAATAAAAAAAAAAGAGGCTCAAGAGGACCATAAAGTTTTGGGCTTTCTTTCTGAAGAGCTGAGTGAGGGGAAATGGGCTGGGAAAATCTATGTGAGGCAGTAAATTTCTTGCTCCCTGTTGAGGGTTAGTCAGGTTCTTTGCCTTTAAAGATAGAATAAATTTTTTTGTTTGAGTTTGGAGTCAGGAATTTTCCAAACATGGTTTATGGTGAAAGATTTCAACATGAGAGTTCCATGACTCTCTTGCACATTATCCTTGGAAATCTTCAAGTTTCCATCCACCTTTCATCCTGATACAGTCCCAGGAAGCTTTTCTGTGTGACCTTCTCTGTTCTTTAGTCTTAGCATCTTTACACTGTCATTCCAGTGACTGAGACAAGCCTGACTATAGCACCTAAGAACTTATCCTCATGGTCGTCATCCCTGAATCCAAGTCCCTACTGAAGGCCATGCCAAATCAGATCCCAGAACTAGAAACATTCTGTTTTATAACTAACTTCTACTTGCACACCTCTCTGACCATCATGGAACAGCAGCCTGACAATGCAGACAAATGAAGTGCCTCCTCAGAGATGCTAGAAAAGAACTGAAATGTCTACCACCATAAGCAGACACCACATTAAGCTACAGTGTCTTTGTGCTTCTTTTCTCTGCAGCATGGGTAGGTGCTCTCGCCATGGGCATGATCTTCTTCTGTTCTCCGATTGTGAGTATATTCACTGACCGTTTGGGTTGCCGAATCACAGCAACTGCAGGAGCTGCTGTTGCTTTCATTGGCCTCCATACCAGCTCCTTTACGAGGTAAGACTAGAGGTTTGTGGTTACTTCCCCAAGCAAAGATGGGCTTCATTCAGGGACTTCAGGTAGGGACACTCTTTACCCTGTCACAATGACTGTGTAAGGACCCTGAAAAATTCATGATAAAGGGAACTCATCTAGTTAGGCTTTGCAGGACACATTTGTAGGGAATGTCCCCAAAGAGGACCTAACCATTCGGGATTGTTAGGAGGAGCCTAAGACTGCTCGTTCCCAAATCTGGGCCCAAGTGCACTGTACCTCAGACTTTCTATCTGTAACATAAAAGCATGAAATCAGATGGTCTTTCCAGGACCCTTGAAGCTTCACCATTCTATTCTCCTTCAATGTACCACCCATCTCATGACCTTACTTTCCCTCCCAGGAGCGAATTACTTGAGTCAACCCATGTAAACATCTAGCACTCCAAGATTCCAGAAGGAATCTTATGATGGAAAAAAGAAATCAGCTGAGCCCAAAGCTTTTTATCATGTCTGTCCCTTTTGTCTGGTAACTGGTTTCTAACAGAAGGATAATTTGGGACAGACTGATTCATATTTTGGGCATAAGAAGGACATTTAGCAATATCCCTCACCGAGGGACAGATCCAAAATCCAGCAATTTAGGCAGGTACAGACTAAACTCAAACCCTAATCCCACTGGTTCAGTAGCAGAAGTTGCTAGTGTTAGGCAAGGAACAGGCCACAATTCATTTTCTGCTTTCCTCTCAGCCCCACAGAAGCAGTGTACAGGAGAGGGGAGAATAAATCCCCTACATCACAGCTAAAGGAATATGGGATTCCTAAAGAACACTGACTTTCTTCCAGGCCCTTTGGAAGTTTTAGTACCCCCTTCTGCCAGTCTGCCTAGGATGACATATGTGGATGCTGGCCAGAAGGCATGGAAATGGCCACGGTGACTTCTCTGGAATTAAGTAGAGCTAACTTGCCAGACATGTGCTTTCTAAACTTCACTCCCCAGAGAAGGGCCATGAATCTCTAGGCATAAAGTTCCACTCACACAGGAGAATAATTGTGTTTTGCTCAAGTAGGACCTATAAAGGTGAGCCAGTTTTCATGCCTTGAGCATTCTAGCTGCCTTTCTTGCCCTCCAGGAGAGCTCAGATTTGTTTGTAATGATTTCTTGCTTCTATCCCATTCAACTGGGACAGAGAAGGGAAAAGACGTGTCCTTCCTGGAACCTATTCAGTTTTCCCAGAGAGCAGCTCCATATCATTTCAAGACACCTCTGGTGGTCGACCTCATTTGCCCTCATCAAGCTAGTGCCTGGTTTCTTGTGGGAATGAGCAAGGCTTCAGAAATACTTTCAGTCTCAGCAGTCCATACTGTAGCAAGGCCTGTTTTTTGAGGCTGAGCAGAGCAACATGTAAACAAATTAGCAAAATCTGGATCCCATTTCCCTTCCAAATGGGCAAAGTTACCAAAGGCAAAGGAGACCAGATGTACTGACCTCTGGCACTTTTCTTTAGGCACATTGGAGTAAGCACGATGCTTTCCAGCCCTAAGTCCCTGAGTACATTTGCTCTTTCTGTAAGAACATTTCCAGAGCCAAGAAACTTTCTGGATGGTTTCACATCCAGTGAACAAATGTGGCTAGAGCTTTAAGTCATCCTTCCTTTTGTTTCAAAAAGGACTCTGTGTTCCTTCTCATGACATGGAATAGGGCAAAGTATAGGTCTAGCTGATGAGACTTCAACAAGCCCACTCAGGAGCTTCCAGTTCTGGGGCCCAAATAGGAGTACCAAACAATACCCTGAACTAAATACCATGTTTTGTTACCATAGCCCCATCTCTGAAGGCCTATTTCCTCTCACTCAGATGAGGCCTCATCCCATTCCATTGCTAGAGGGTGCCTAAAGTCTCATGGCAGGAGGCCCAAACAGACGTGAAAGAAGAGAAGCAGTGGGCTTTAACTATATGTTCCACATGGAGACACCTGTTTGAAACCCACCTCCCTGCTCATGTCCAGTGAACACAAGAAACAGTGTGATAGCTATCCTGGAAAACTAGTACCATAGGATTTCTATAGCATAGGCCCAGACCCTCAGTATGAAGATTGGCTCCCTTTTTAGGAATGAACTGTCTGGCCTAGAAGTGTAATGGGCAATTAAGTGGTCAGATAAGAACTATTTCAAAATATATGCGGACGTCAAAACAAAAATCCTTTACTAGATTGTGTCAATATTGTCCAGGGAAAATAGCTGGCCAAGATGACCTTCCTATGGTCTTTTACTTCTGACATTTTGCCTTCTACAACAGAGGTTTATGGTCACAGCAGAGTCTTAAGAATTTTAAGCCAGGATCTGTCTTCATTGGTCTGGTCCAAAACTTCTTTGAGGCTTCTTTTCCTGTAAAGCAGCCAGGCTACTCTGGGGAAACTAATCCATACCATGTCCAGAAACAGAGGTATTACTCTGGAAATCAAAGAGAGCTTACTTCAGGATACCATCCATGGAGATTATACAGGGTCTAAGGTAAAGGTCTTGGGACATCTGGACTTTGGACATGGTTGGGGAGAGCATGTCTGTCAAATTATGAGCCATTCTCTAAGCATGAAGGAAGACTAATGAGTCTTATGTAGGTTCTCAAACTTCCAGGATCTTGGCTCTTTGAAGAACTTTGCTGTTACTTGGGGAAAAGCTTTGGCCACTGGTCTACCCATACTGTCTACATGAGCAGTCTCTCCAAGGCACTGACTTATTCCCCATAGCACTTTATGTGACCTTTCCATAGGTGGTTTCTGGCTTGCTTTTGAACAGTCATTGGCAGGGTGCCATGCTGCATGTTCCAAAGCAAGCCAGAAACAGCCTATGGAAAATCTCTTAAGAAAGGTTTTGGAATAAGAGTGGTGGGATGGCAGTCTCTGGAGGCTAAAGGGGGAAACAAATGCCATGCTGATCAGGTTGTTGAAGATAATTTTTGATGTCTCTCCCACAGTTCTCTAAGCCTGCGCTACTTCACCTATGGAATACTCTTTGGTTGTGGTTGTTCCTTCGCCTTTCAACCATCCCTCGTCATCCTGGGCCACTACTTCCAACGCCGCCTGGGTCTGGCCAATGGCATTGTGTCTGCTGGGAGTAGCATCTTCTCCATGTCCTTTCCCTTCCTTATCAAGATGTTGGGGGATAAGATCAAGCTGGCCCAAACCTTCCAGGTGCTGAGTACCTTCATGTTTATCCTTATGCTGCTTTCACTCACCTACCGGCCCCTGCTGCCCAGCTCCCAGGACACTCCAAGCAAGAGAGGTGTCCACACCTTGCACCAGCGCTTTTTGGCTCAGCTTAGGAAGTACTTCAACATGAGAGTTTTTCGCCAACGTACCTACCGCATCTGGGCCTTTGGGATTGCTGCTGCAGCCCTTGGCTACTTCGTTCCCTATGTACACCTGGTGAGGAAGATCAGGCTGGGCCCACCCCACCCCACCTCACAAAGTTACCCTCAGCCCTCCTGGAGTGCAGGGGTGGGGGTGGAGGATACTAAAAGGGCAAAGCTGAGCTGTTTCAGAAAAAGAAGAAAGGAAAGCATAGTTGGAGGTAGCCAGTGGGGAAAGCACAGGTCAAAGGAGGACTTCAAAGAAAAAATAGGGGTGGGGAAGCTCCTGAGGGAAAGGTCTATAGACCACAACTTCCATTACAGTATAAACTCTGGATGGATTTTTAGATGATGACCATAACTGTGATGCAAGGAACTGGCCCAAATGGCTCAAGACAAGATTTTCTATGATTGTGCTCTGTGCAATACCAGTCCTTGTGGTCAAATTATTTTGGTTAGGAAATAATATACTCCACCTTTCTAGATTTGCACTGTGTAGTAATCTCTTTAAGGTATGAATACTGCAACAAAAACACATATTCAGCTGTGTTTAACCCAATATTCACTGAACTACATGGCCACAAAACTGTTGGTTCTAGTCTACCTGCTAGCCTCTATTGACTGTGTTTCTCAGAACACATTTTAGAAGAGTTACTTGGAAGATGGTGGATCATTCACTTCTGGTAATCTGATGTTGCCCCCACCTGACAGCTTTGGGTCAGGGTATAGGGAAAGTTTACAGGAACTCCTGAGGAGGGTTCAGTTGTTACAGCTATATTCTGCCCCACCAAGGCTTAGAGGGAACATAGAGAGAAGTACAAAAGGGAGAGAGATACAGCAGTTAGGGCTCTTGTCCAGGGAAATGAGCAGTAAAGGTACTGTATATACCAGCACTTATTCAGTCAGCTCCCCTTCCTCCTTCCATTCTGGTGGTTCTGATGTTATGTCTTTCAGATGAAGTATGTGGAAGAAGAGTTCTTGGAAATCAAGGAGACCTGGGTGCTTTTGGTGTGTATTGGGGCTACCTCAGGCCTCGGGCGTCTTGTGTCAGGCCATATCAGTGACTCCATTCCTGGACTTAAGAAGATCTACTTACAGGTGAGTGTTACCTGCTATCTACTGTGAGGACAAACAGCCTACTTCAGATTATTCCCAGGCCTTGGGATAGAATGGTAGGGTATGCCACCATAATCCCCTAGGCAACAGCTCCAGCATCAGTTTTGTGCAACATGGCGAAGTCAATCAAATTCTCTGAGCTTCAGTATCCTTTGTTTTCAGATGAAGGTAATAATTCTTGTTGTACCTCCTTCACAAAGCCTGATTAAAATTAATCATATCCTTTGTGTTATTTAATGGTGTCAACAATCTTATTTGCTGTAACAAGCTTATTTTATAGGTGGGTCATTTTTGTCACATAGTTGTGTATGCATTTCCCAAAGGAGAAATTGAGATGCCTCTGTTCTTATTCCTAACCTCTGTCTAGTTATGTCAAAACATCCTGGGCAAAGTTCAAAGTACCCCAAAAAGAAGGTCCTCAGATGGCATTATCCTTTTCCAAAACCAACCAACCAAGAACAGTTATTCAAGATATACTGTAAAGTGTATATGGAACCTTTAGAATGCTTGTCAGAAAGTTTTCTTTAACGTTAATAATGTCTCTTTACCTGAAAGCTCCTCCTGTGCCTTGACCAAGGTCAAACTGAGGAGAAAAGTTAGTCCACAGTAAATACTACTTTCAGTACTACAATAGAGACTTGCTCCATTGCTATCCTACATTCTGTTTGGAACTCTTTGCTATCCATAGTACTTCATAGCCAGTGTCTCTCCTCTTGTTCTGGGCCCAAGCCTTTCACATCTCATACTTTTAGAATCTCTTGGCCTCAAGCACTGGTTTTCAAATATTATCGTATCGATGGATACCATGACAATGCCAGAAAATGCTAGCTCTCATGTTCCCTCTCCAGTCCTCATCTTTCCTCACTTGTTTAGTGACAATTCTTCCCTTTCCTATGTTACCTTACAGGGTCAAAGGAAATATTTGTGTGACTAGGTTGTAATGTTCCTCATAGTGACAAAGTTTTCCTTACACTGTGGGCAGCAGCTGTATAAGTGCTACCAAAGCCACTTTCTGTGAACTAGTCTCTTGTTTAGTTTGCATACAGATGACTACTGAAATCATCAAACTTGTTTACCTGACTGTTATACCATCTTTCTGAATTGGCTCATGCGGCACAAATAGTCTATTTGGAAAGTGAGTGAGTCTGGACTCATCCCCCAAGAAAGCCCTGAAACTATTTCCAAAGAGCTCTGCCTAGACTCGCAGCAGGGATTTCTCTGTCTCTGATGGCCCTGAGGGCGTTCCTAAGTATCCTCAGGTGTCACAGATAAAGACCTGATTATTTTTTCCCCTTGTGGTTAACTATTAGTTTGCAAGAGCTGGTGAATCTGCTTTGTCAGAGCTGGGTGTGTCCATATGGTATTAACAAGTCCAACCTCTCACTGCACTAATGAAGAAATCAACGGAAGGGCTTCTCAGATAGGCATGATAGAACTAAACTGTTATTCAGTGCCCTTATATTCCACCTCACCTTAAATGATGGATGACAGAGCCAAGGCTCATAGACAAGTGACTTGACTAACTACAAACTCAGAGGCTATGATTGAGATAAACCAGTTATGAAGTTTTCAATCCCTAGGCAATTATCAGTAAGAACCAGGGGACTTTTTCCATAGGACTATATGTGTGCTCCCAGCTTGTTTTGCATGACCCACACAGGTGTATCTTCCCTGCCACAGGGCTTGGGGAGTCAGGATAATCTGGCACTAAGCCAGGACTTTATCTTCTGATGAGGCAACAGCTCCTGTCTAGCCATGTAGCTCATGTGCTTCTCATCACAGTTTGCTAGGGAAGTGATAGGCTCCAATAGCTTTTGCTTTCCATTATGCAGCAGGAGTTTCAAGGCACAGGTAAGCATAACTAGAGACTGAGCTAGGCTAGAACCTAGTGTTTCTTCTAACTTTCCCCATGCACTATCTTCTCCTGCCGCTTTTCCTTATTCTTACTTGGCCCCATTTAACTGCTTAGAATAATATCAAACAATCTTGAACATTATAAATAGAACATATCTTCATTAATTTGTTGTCCATCTCATTTTGCAAATTGAGTGTCATAGGCCAAGAGGATGAGAGAATGGGTGAATTTCTCCTTTTTCTTCCTTTCTCTCAAATTTTTCAAGACACTCCATCACAGAAATTGACCTCTTTTCTCCCTAGATACCTGAGTACAGGCCTGGGAAAAGAAAAGAGGTACATAACCTCCAGTTTTGAAGAGCCACCTGCTAAACCAGTGGTAGCAAACCTATGGCACACATGTCACAGGAGGCTGTTTGTTATCATTGTGAGCTCTAAAAGGTTCACCATCGTTACACTAGACCTTGTGGCTCTACTATTGGTAAAGATAGGTACACATGCCTGGCATCTAGCTGCAGAACAGTCTCTCAGAAAGGAAAGTAATCCTGTCCTTGTCCAAGCCACCTCAGGTACTTAGGAAAGCACCTGGGTCTGTTCAAAACAAATTCCTACTCTGAGTACAATGAAGGCCCCCTAGGAAGTGCTTTCAGGGATTTCTTGGGAGAGAAACTGTCAAGATAGCCTCACTTTGGATCAATTCTTGAGGCCTAATTTTCAGTTCCAAAGATTTATTTTCTAAATCTTAGCAAGGCATCATGGAGGATGATAAAAGGCAGCTAGATACAATAGGTAGAAATTGAAACTGATTAAAATTAATTAATCATATCCTTTGGGTTATATAATGGTAGCAACTCTTACTTGCTATAACAAGCTTATTTCATAGATGGGTCCTTTTTGCCGCATAGTTATGTATGAATTTCCTAAAGGAGAAATTGAGATGCCTCAGTTCTTATTCTTAACCTCTGTCTTGCTATGTCAAAATATCCTGAGCAAAGTTCAAACTACCCCAACAAAGAAAGTCCTCAGATGGCATTATCTTTTCCCAAAACCAACCAATTTCACAAACCCAGCATGGCCAACAACACAGAAGATCTGTATGGCCTAAGGAAAACTTGACTTCCAAGTCCTTCCATGCATTTGGGTAAATTGGTCTGCTTATTGCTCAACTATGAATTATTGCCAAATCCTTGGGCCTCTTAAGGCCGTAGTAAATAGATCAAGTCTTAGCCCTGGCCCTGAGATGACATTTCTGTGCTGGCTGGAAGAACTGGCTGACAAAGGAGTAGGGGGGTTCCTCTCTTTGCCTCCAGCTTTGTAAGTGACCTTAATCAAAAGATCTGCTGGGTTTCCAGTGGCCCTTATCTCTGATGATGGTGGAAAACAATCCCTGGAAAAATACTTTGTTTTTGAGTCATTTTTTTCAGCACCTTAAAAAAAGCTAGTGGCTATTCAGTACTCCTGGGCTGGATGTAAGCTCCCAGTAGCTTGGCACCCTTGAAAATCTCCACTGTGTTCTGGGGTGTTCAGCCAAGCCCAGGAGCCCCCAGAGCCATATTATAATGTCTAAGGCATGTGATGTGCCCCATTTCCCAAAACATAAGGGACCTGGGTGAACACCCAATGGTCTTTTTCTAAAATTTACCCCCACAAAAATGAGCATTGGTTCCTTCCCATTTTAAGAAGCTCTAGGTAGAGCTTCCACTGTCGCCCCCATCTAATCACACAAGCCATCTTCACCTCTGCCCTTTCCTTTTCCCACATCTTAATCGGATCTGAGAATATCAGCATGTTCTGAACTCAGGCCCTGATCTCTGGACAGTCAGAGGCAGGAGCGAAAAGCAGGCATAGCAAGATCCAGTGTAAAAATCAACTTCCTGAAGACCTCACTTTTAAAAAAATCTTGTTGTATTCAGTTAAGTAGAGGCTCTCTTAAAGACTTTGAATCATTCAATGTATGTGTTAGAAGGACTTAAGTAACTATTTAGTCCAACTGTTCTCTCTGACCGTGATATCCCATCCCATGTAGGTGGTAGAAATGAAAATCTGAAAAAGAAGATGCCATTTGTTATGTGGTCTTAGATGGCTAGCAAAACATGACCTTGCATCTGTGTTCTGCTAGGTCCTCTCCTTCCTGCTTCTGGGCCTGATGTCCATGATGATTCCCCTGTGCCGGAACTTCGGAGGCCTCATCGTTGTCTGCCTCTTCCTGGGCCTGTGTGATGGATTCTTTATCACCATCATGGCCCCCATCGCATTTGAGCTAGTGGGCCCAATGCAAGCTTCACAGGCTATTGGCTACCTACTAGGCATGATGGCCCTACCAATGATTGCTGGTCCCCCCATTGCAGGTGAGGCTGGTTCCCAGAAAGAGCATGAGTCTGGCAGTCTTGTTTTCTCTGGACTCTACCTCTGCTGAGTACCTCTGCTTAAGATCCCTTTTACCCTTATTTTCTGTGTTAGCAACCTGCCCAATGCATGAAACTCCTTATCACCCTGGGTGGAAGACACTGAGCATGTACGTAGGCATGGATTTGTTTGGGAGTTGGATTTCCCATAGCTTTATATCTTGCTCTGGGGTTTTACTGTAGAGAGTATGGCTTCTTCCAGGAGAATACAGAGAAAAATGGATTTGGCCTTCTTAACCAGTCTATTGATTCATGTTTTCTTGCTCTCTTCACAGTCAAGTGATGATTTTCAAGGCAGATAGGTAAAAGAAATGGGAAAAGAGAAAGCCGGACTTGTTTTCATTAAAATTTAGAGACATCCTGCTTCTCCTTGTCTACCAGCTTTGAAATTGAGCCTATAGAAGAGATTTGATTAAGGAAACTCTCCAGGGCTGAGCCAGCAAAGCTCACTTACAATGAGCAGCAAGCAAAGTGTTGATATACTGTCTTTCCGCACCTCCAGTTTCTCCCTCCACCCTGCCAGAAAGGCATTGCTAGCACCCCAGGGAATATAAGGAACAATAAAATCAATTTAAAAAGAACTTCATTTCCTTTCTAGGGATTTATTGCAAACATTGTTTCATGTGGAAGCCTTCCCTAGGCTAGTCAAATGGGCTAAATCAACAAAGTCTCCTTGAACACCAATTATGTGTGAATGTTGCAAGGGCACCCATGTGACAGTAGCACCCCTTTCATTTAGGCTCTTGTGCCACAGCTACACTGCTACTGGAGAGAGAAGTCTCTACCTTGCTCCTTATACCAATAGTGCTCCAGCAGTCACAACTCTTTCTATTTTGCTTATTTCCTGAGTAAGCAAAAGCCCAAGACCTTCTTGCCTTTGCTGGGTAGTGTTTCTGCACCTCCCTGTGAGGTACACCATATTAGCTTCTGGAGGAGAGCAGGGGATGTCTTGCATTACATATAAAACATATACATGGTATTGGTAGCTTGGAGGAACTCAGCTGTCATATATATTATATATATAATATACATATATTATATATATGTATATTATATAATATATGTATATTATGTTATGTATATTATATTATATTATGTATATGTATAATATATATGTATATTATATATATATATATATATCTGGATGAAAGACAGTTTCTTCTCAGGCTAATTGGAGCTTGAGAGAAAGGGCATTCAGAGAAAAAGCAAATGAGAACTCAGTTGAATGATTTCACAGATACAATATGGGGGTGAGATACAGCAAGAAGAATAACACCATGTACCAATACAAGACTTTGCCATCTTCTATGAAGTCCTTTTAAACTCAGTTCCCTCCTAACTCCATTCATGGGAGTGAGTGGAAGATAATGTGGCTTGATGCAAGTCACAAATGTAGAATCTTCTAGAGAAGCTTCTTCAATAATGAACTTTCACCTTGAGGGCCTCTAGAACCATTACCTTCCTTGAATTTGAGAAAGCTTCTGAGTCAAGCCAGTAAAGGTTAAGATTCTCTGGATAGGCACAGGTACAGCCACTAGTTGAGGCCAAACAGCAACTTTGGATGGCAAAGCAAAGCTGAGCTTGATTTCTGTTTCTTGACTCTTTCAGGACTCCTCCGCAACTGCTTTGGGGACTACCAAGTGGCCTTCTACTTTGCCGGTGTGCCCCCCATCATTGGGGCTGTAATCCTCTTCTTTGTCCCTCTAATGCATCAAAGAATGTTCAAGAAAGATCAGAGGGATTCCAGCAAGGATAAGATGTTGGTTCCTGACCCAGATCCCAATGGAGAGCTGCTGCCTGGCTCTCCCAACCCCGAGGAACCTATCTAATGCCTTTTTTTGTTTTAATATCGTGTGCTCCTCCCATCCCTTCTTCTTCATTCCACCCTGCTCAGCATTTACATTTTTGCCACCAGCATACTTGTTCCCAAACCTGTGCACATAGCATTTCAGCCACCTGACCACCCCCTTGGAGCCAAAGCTCTAGGTATTCTACACTCAACCAAATTTTCCCCACGAATGCCTTTAAACCTTCTAGGGCCTTTCTCCCAGGATCTGGGAAGTGTGGGATCATCTTCTGGCCATTGAGATTTCTCCACATACTTTCTGATCCATAGGGGGAGGAGGATGCAACCTCCTGGCCTTACCTTGTTATTCACCCTATAAAATCAGGTGCCAAAGGTGCTAATACGCCCCCCAGGAGCCTAGTGGGGGATATCCAAATTTTTATTTGTTGAAGAGTTCATTCCCACTCGTCTTTGGGAACCCTTTGGGGGTAGGGATAGGGAGGCCAAAATAATGCAAGTAGCCCCAGTTAACATCAGACTTCCTGAGGCTGTGGCTTCCCAAGAGCTGTGTACAGGGAGTATCCCCATGTTATAGTTGGTTAAAGTCTGCTTCTCTCTTCTTTTAACTTCTCCTTTAGTGCCTCTTCTCTATTCTATTTTCTTTCTATTTCTTTTTATGACTGCCATAGACACATAGGTGCTTGGAGAAAAGAAAGACCCAGAGTTTGGGCCAATCAGCTTCATCTTGGCCCAGTCCACCCCTAACACTGGTGGTAATCCCATTCATCTCAGGCTGAGCCACATCTCACTTTGGGGTACAAGGTGATATAATCATAGACTGGAAAAGTAAAATATCACATGAGGAAGGGGTTTTAAACAGCATAAAGTTCCATGATCCACTCACTGATTTTTACAGACTCCCAAAAGCAGTGCACTAACCTTAAGACCTTCCCTTCTTGCCAACCTCGTATCTGCCTGTCAAACTGTGAAGAAATTCCTTTCATCTTAGCAAGAAGAGAACTGATAACAGTGAACTGGCATGGCAAGGGGAGATATTGCGGTTGTTAACATGATGGAGGGTTCCATCTCTCAATTTTCATGACAGATCAATATTTCCACCTGGGACAAGTTAAGAAATGGACTATTTTAGGAAAAAAAACATTCTGACCCTGGATGCCAAAAAGGTACAGGCAACAGCCACACATTGGGTTGGACAATTTCTTTTAGGAAGAGAACACCTCCTTAAGCTTTACTACTGAGCATGTCCCCCCATGCTGCTCAGTGTGCATTAAAGGTGCCAGGGAAGGCAAGCTCTAGACCACCTTCATCTTGCTGAAATAGGTTGCGGATGCTTCTGTATATCCAGACTCTGGACAACAGTCTTACTGAAGAACATTCCAAGTACCTCTGGCTAAGGGCAAGAGGGCACTGTGAGGCTATGTTCAGCTAGCACAGTCTCTCTCTCTGTCTCTGTCTCTGTCTCTCTCTCTCTCTGTCTCTCTCTCTCTCTCTCTCTCT
>NDGM011044880.1:0-12930 GCA_002564305.1 Octomys mimax | reverse complement strand
TGCACAACTTGAATTTAAGTGTTGACACAAATGTATAATCTGTTTATAAAAATACAGCATAACATGACTTGAAGCATCAGTTTACAAAACATAAGAACAATGGACAAATGACTAAAATTTGATGAAGCCAGAAGTAACTGAAATATAAAAAGTACAGAAAAGTAATTTTGAGATGCTTCTTGATGAGTGAATAAGTGTGTTTAAATAAGAGACGAGAGACACTGAAACAGGGGTAGCAGCAAGCAAAGTAAGAATGAAAGCACGAGCTATGCAGAATTATTATGAGGTGCAGTAGTGCAGTGTGGAGCATTTGTGACGGTAGGCAAAGCGCAGACTTTAAAGTCTTGTCTTTCACACTAAGGAAAATTAAGCTGCATTCTGTAAGTGGAGAAGAAAAGTGTTTAAAAGTGGAAATCATGGGTAAATCTTGTGTACTAGAGTTTTTCATTCGCCATGAAGAGGGTGACACTAATGACACAAAGGCAGGTAGACAAAGTTGCTGGATACCTGCACCAAGGTACTGGTTACTGGCAATGCAGGCCCAGTACTAAGGTTGTCCACCGATTACACAATTTGCCGCTAGTTCTAACTATAAAATAACTGTTCAATTTATTATGTCTTTAAATATAAAATAAGATAAACATTGGTTGTAGCATGTAAAATATATAGAGTAGGAAGAGCACAGCATTTTCTGTCTTTTTTCTCTTTGTGCCTTTATGTATATTTCAGTCTTTCTAAATACTTTCCTTATCGGTTTCAGGTTACAATCTTTATGAAGTTCAAAAATGTAACACTGATCCTTCTCCCTCCTTATGAAAACTAGACAATGGAATTTAATTAAACCCTTTCCTTCATTCAGTAGTAGGAATCTGTCAGTTTAATTGATACCTGGTCAAAGCAGTATTGATCTGATAAAAGCAAATCCATTTCTAACCCCAATTAAAACATTTAAATAGGCTCCATCTTATTTCTGATGAAAGAGCATAAAGCTACTATCAGCTACCCATAATATCAGTGAAAAACATTAATACGTGGATCCGCATCCATCTCATTGGATCCCATCCGTTTAAGTCTCTGTTGCTCTGGTGCATTGACGTGTATGGAGTCAGTCATGAGCGCATTTATTCCATGGTAGCCTTCCATGTATCCTTCTGTCACCTATGCCAGTCTCAGAGTCCTTCCTCTCTTTTTTTCCCACATACTTGCAAAGGCTGCAGTCCTTCATGCGTGCAGGTGGAACCAAGAGCAGGAGTGTCAGCCAGCAAGGTGGCTCCCACATGAATTCCAGCCCTCCAAGAGTCAGAGGCAAAAAGGATCACAAGTTTAAGGCCATCTTCAGCAGCTTAACGACTTAGTGAGATCATTGTCAAAAAGAAAGAAAAGAGTGGGCTAAAGATATGGGATTATGGGAAGTATCTAAATCCATTTCCCGGTACCACAAGGAACAGTATTCAATTGAAAGTCATTGTAGGATTAACAGACATAATGAATATAACATACAATCCTCGATTTAGGACAGTACAGTCAGCTAAGAGTAACAGTGGCTATGAAGTTAAATAAGGGTGCCTAGAACTTAATGCCTGGGGGGGAATTAGAAATAAGGACGCAGAACATCTTGTAAAATACAGCTGAAGTAAAAAATATCAGCAACTACTATGATATTTTAACCATTTCCAAATAGCAATATCAATTTAACAAAACTATTTCTACCTAACTGAAAATTATTGCAGTAAACTGGTAAAAATACTAATTAAAATTTGAGCAATATTGAAAATCACGTAAATCACTGCACTGTTAGCTTTTAAAAATGATGCCACAGAAAAATACATTACTGTCACTGCTTGGGTAAGACAGAAGTCATATTAGTATCAATGTCTTAACCAAAATATCTTGTCATATAGCACACGTGATCAGTGATGAATGTTTGAGTCAGTGGATATTAAATGGTCTTTTGAAAAAATGTGCACAGTTGGATTCATTTTTCTTATCTACCTACCTATTTTTCTATCTTCATATACATTAGAAAATGAGGAGGCATATAAAAATAAAGGCACTGACAGTAGCTTCCTATTTTTCAAAACATTGATCTGATGCTCATCTAGCTCCTTCTAAAGCATAATGTGTTTAGGCAGACCAGAGGATTATTTGTATGTACTTGGATAGAATTTAAAAGAATCCCCCCCCACAAAAAAAAGAAGCATCTTAGGGATAGCTCAGTAGAATAAGCACTTCCTGGCAAGCGCAAGGGCCTAAATTCAACCCCCAGTTCTGAAAAAAAAAAAAATTAAAAGAAACTTCTGTTGTGAAAAGGACTCTGATCTGCACTGACCCTAAAATCAGAATAAAGTCTTGCTCTGCACAGTCAATGCCTTGATGTAAGCACTGGATCGCAGCAACTGCAGGCTTGTATTCCCTGGCAGGGAGACAAGAAGGATGGGTTTCCTCTGATTTAGCTTTGCATTAATTTAACCTGTTGGAGTTAGTCATCGCATCACAGTGCCAAAGCTGGGTGCCGGGACAGTCTCATGCTTTCTTCTTATTTCCTTCTTTGGTAGAGGTGCATTACTTGCCATTTTTAGAACCAATTTCTCTCTATATTTCTTTGTTTTTAAAAGAGAATAATAGAGAATCATATCCTGTGCTATAGTCATGTTTTATCTCTTAATGTAATGATTGAAATAACTTTATGCTAAAGTATTGAATATTCCTTCATTTGAATTTTTTACTTGTTGGGGAGCAAACTGAAAATACTAAAGTTCTTTAAGAAGTATTATACTTGATACTGTTAACCTGCTTGTCCCTTGGCTTACAGAGTTTTTTTTTTTAATTGTAAACATGTATAAATTGGAAACAGTGTAATCTAGTGCAATGTGTATGGCAAAGTAAGCATTTCTAAAAACATTTTACACTTACTTCAGAACTGAGCTCTTCCCACTTGGTGAGTTATTTTCACATTAACTAAAGCAATGATTGAATTTTCACTTGACAGAATATCTTCCAATCTAACTAGAAGAATTTACTACTTGAAATGTAAATATTTAATGGCATTATTGTTAAGATATCAAAGAAATAACATTATAATTTTATTTTTTATATATTTAGTACAGGGTCTACAGGGTCTCACTACACAGATCAGACTCCTAGTGATCCTCCTGTTTTCAGCCTCCCAAGTGCTTAGATTACAGGTGTGTGCCACCTTGCTCAGTCTGTTACTATCTCAGCACACTCCAGGGGTGGGGCTGGCACTGTATGCTAGAGATCCAGCCCCAGTCCCTGTTTCTGCCTAAGCAGGTGCTTTAGTCCACTGAGCTATCTGGCCGGCCCAATATTCTAATTCTAATTCTGCAGGAGTATTACTTTTCAGAGGCATTATGTTTCATTGAGTAAGGTGGTTTGACAAGAATTAGATACGCGTGTTCCTACTTGACTTTCACAGATGGCCACTTTTTAAAAAAAATTAATTATTTGATTAATTTGTTATAGCATCTCACTACACAGCTCAGATTCATAGTGATCCTCCTATCTCAGCCTCTCCAGTGCTGGGATCATAGGCATACACCACCATGCCAGGTTTTGGTGGCTAGAAAGGCACACATGGAGTTCTGGGGCCAGCAAGGCATGACATACTGGGGATCAAACTTGGGTCCTTGTGCTTGCCAAGCAGGCACTTAGACCATCGAGCTATCCCTTCAGCCCCAGATGGCTACTTCTTTTAATTTGAGTAGTAGGTATGTCTTTCTTATAAAATATTAAGCTTTATTTGGACAAAAAATTCAAACAGAATAAATACTTGAATGTTGAACCAGCATCTCATGCACTCTTTTTTTTTTTTTTTTCAGTACTGGGGATTGAACTCAGGACCCTGCGCTTGCCAGGCAAGTGCTTATTCTACTGAGCTATCTCCCTGGCCCCTCACACACTCTCTAAAATTGGCAAATGTCTCTCTCAGTGGCCTTAGCTTGCCAGTCTTCTCCCTTAGTGGTCCACACTCCTCCTCTAGGCCTCCAGATGAAGTATCTTTATTCCATATTAGGCTCCAAAATATGTTTACTAACTAATGTGTATTTCTAAGAAATTTTAAAGATACAATCAAGTGGGTAATTTAAATAATTCTCTAATTAGTGTTTTAAAATCCCTCAAATTAATATGTATACTTTCCAGTTATTCTGTGTAAGCATACATCCTTCCAATTAGTCTATAATTTTGGAAAACTGAAACATAGATGTTTCTTTCCAGTAACTTTGTGCCTTCTTAGTGATAACTATTACTGAGAAGTTTCCCACAGTTCTTGGAGAATGAGGGTGTTTGGTATATCATGTTTTTCCTCGTTTCCCTCAGGAAATATTCTCTGAGTATTATGGATCAGTTTCTTTTCTCTAGAATGTAAAGATTTATACATACAAGTTCTGTTCAGATCTTTCAACATTCGTCTTTTGTGTTTTGGAACACAAAACTGAACAGAATTTCGTAAATTAAAAAGTACAATGTGAACAGAGACAGGAAGTCTCTCCCAACATTTAAGAATAATACAGATTTCAAATCTAGTCTGAAACATGTTGCCAAATTCAGCAATGATAGGTCTGTGCTATGCAGCATAGTAATCATAGCCATGAACTAGGAACTCAGCACTAAGTGTAATTATACTATTTAAATATGATGATTTGTTTAAAAAGTTTCTTGTATGCTATTCATGTGGTAGGGTTATAGTTGTCTTATCCTTCCGGACAGTAGGCTCTGTGAGGCAAGGAATCAAGACTGTCCTAGCATTACACAACATCACACCTCTTCTGTGTAGCACTGAGTTTGGAACTTTTTTTTTATTGTATTTTAGGGAAGGGTTTACAGGGTGTTGAGGGTCTCACTACTAGATCGGACTCCTAGTGATCAGCCTGTTTACAGCCTCCCAAGAGCTGGGATTACAGGTGTGCGCCACCATGCCCAGTCTCAGTTGCTGTCTCAGCATGCCCCTAGGGTGGCGCCAACAAGGCAGGCCCGGGGATCGAGCCCCCAGCCCCTGCACCTGCTTGCAGGCGCTTTAGTCTGCTGAGCTATTTGGCTGGCCCTTACCTTGGAGCATGATTAAAAAAATTGTTAAATGAATGGAGAAAGTGTGTGAACTCGAAGCATACACTAAATTTTATATTCTTCAATTACATAAACATTGTAACATAAGATTATTTTTGTTGGGCCTTTAAAAGTTTATTTATTAGGCCTGGCCACATAGCTCAGTGGACTAAAGCACCTGCTTAGGCAGACACAGGGATAGAAGGTTCAGTCCCTGGCCTACTGTGCCACACCCCACCGGGGGGGTGCGCTGAGATGGTGATTGAAACTGGGCTTGGTGGTGCACACCTGTAATCCCAGCACTTGGGGAGCTGAGAACAGGAGAAGCACTGCAAGTCTGATCTGTATAGTGAGACCCTGTAGACCCTGTAAACCCTGCACTAAATACAACAAATAAAAAAAACATAAAAATAAAAGTTAATTTTTTACACTAGCAGATTCTAAATATGGAGCAATTAATTGCCAAGTGTATGTGGAAAATTAGGGTTAAATGATATTCCCTTTATTTTCGATTGTCATTTTGAGAGGAAATTCAAGTTAAAAGACTATACTATAGTTAGTATCTTGATAACATTCCTATGTTATCAAGTATCAAGTTATGAAAAGTAAAACATATAGTTAAATATAACCTGATTATATTTTTCTTGAAATGCTACCTATTTCTGCAACCAACTATTAGTCTGCACCTAATAAGGGAGTAGCTTTCACCACATTTCACCATCTAGTTGAATAGGTAAATTTAAAAAATGTCAGGAAGTGTATTATTTTTCTTTCAGTGCTGTAAGATAGCATTTCAGGATCTATCCACCGGGGTTGGAAGTCCTTTACTCTTAGCATCTGAAAGGCTCTATCTTAACCTTATTGACATTTAGGGTTTATGTGGAGGAATTTGCGGTAGTTCTAATGGATTTGCTTTTATAAGTGACTCCTCCCTTTTCTCTCAGCACTTTTAAGTTGCGGTCCTTTGTTGGACTGCCAAACTCGTGACCATCTGTGTGGAGGAGAGCTTCTTTTCTAATCATGGCTATTTAGGTGGAATTCATCTTGCTTATTTGCAAAGTGTTGTGTTATTATTTCAGTAAACAGTTTTTTTTTTTTATGCCACCTGTGTTTCCCCTGCCTTTCCCTCATTCTGTGTAACCTTTGATCTATCGGTCATCTTTGCATCACCTTGTAGCTGTTGGGTCTGTTTTCTTTCAAGTTTTCCCATCTTCCATGCATCACTCATTAATTGCTCCCCACAGCAGCCCTTCTAGCTCTGGCACTTGATTCTCATAGTGATTACTCCTGCTGCCCAAAATTTGTTACAATTTTTAATCCTGTAAATTTCTATTTGGAACTTTTTTTGTTTGTCTAGTATTTAGTACAGGGTTTACAGGGTCTCACTACACAGATGGGACTCATAGTGATCCTCCAGTTTTTAGGCTCTCAAGCACTGGGATTACAGGCATGTGCCACTACGCCCAGTCTCAGTGTGCCCCAGGGTCAGGGCTGGCATGACCCCAGTCCCTGCATCTGCCTAAGCAGGTGCTTTAGTGTACTGAGCTATCTGGCTGACCCTCAATGTGAAACCTTTTTAATGGACTCTGAACCTTTCTGTGCTCGTCATTCATTTTTTTTTTAAATTGCTTTGTTTAGCTCTGATAGGTTTTTATTAATGCCTTCTCTAGAACTGGTGAAATTTTTTGGCTCAGTATTTGTTTGCTCATATCTTCTGTGAGCTTATCAAATGACTTATTGATCTGTTGTGTTATCTCCCCAGATATCATTTTGAATAACTCGGGTTGGTTCCTTTTGGTTCCCTCCCTTTGATGTTTATGTAGACACTTTATTGACTTGCCTTTTCGTGTTTGTAGTTTCTTTGTTTTTTCACATTCTGTGCTGAGACTTGCGGGCCGTTTGTAGTGGACATCTTTATTTCTAGTGTGATAAACTCTCTAGTTAATGTTTGCTTTTCAGGGGTGTCATTCTGTGCATGCAATTTGCTTCTATCCCAGAACCCATCCACATTCAATTACTTGTAATGGGATTTTGCCATGGATTTGGCCCAGTACTACCTTTACAGGGATGGATTACCATCTTGTTAATGATTCTGAGGCAATACAGAAATATTTATCCAAAGCTACCAGTTACCAGCAACAGCTGCGCTACCTTGGCTAGAATAGTGAGATAAGCATCATTTGTAGCATCACAGACAAGCTGGATATTAACAAATCCAAAAGACCAATAAAATACCTCCATTGACCATAGAGAAGAGATCTATAATTTTAGTAGGACACAATAGGCAAACTAAATATTGACCTACTGTGTACCTACAGTTAGTATCTTCCAAGTGGAAAAACATTACCTCTACTAACAGTAGGAGAGTATTCAAAGATAATATTGAAAGCCGGGCATGATAGTGCACATCTCCTGCAATCACAGCACTTGGGAGCCTGAGGCAGGAGGATTGCCATCAGTTCAAGGCCAACCTGAGCTAAATAGTGAGTTCAAGGCCAGCCTGCACTACATAAGACCCTGTCTCAAAAAAGAAATAAAAAATAGCATAAAATTACCTAGTTTCATAATGCTATGCCAAGAGGGTGTGGGAGAGTGGAAAACAATAACTGCTAAATTTTAAAAATTAATGGGATATGAGAAGGACAAGAGAAAATTGATATAGGAGATCCTATTGAGATGTGCACAGAAATTAATAGTGTCAGAGACCTGTCACCAGAAAGCAAACGAGAAAAAGCTGGGATGCCATAAACAGCAGAACACTAGCTATAGGAGAAAGATAAAGAAAAAATGTTGAAAGGGAAAAGAGAAGAGGGTACAGAAAAAAAAAACTAGAAGAGGAAAAGGTGATAGATACCACAACCCCCCAGAAAAGAGAGCAAAGAAAGTTAGAAATAATAAAAACCACAAGATTCAAAATTGAGTCAAATTTAAACATCTCTCTGTTTGAACAGATGGTTTCTTTCTTTCTTTCTCTCTCTCTTTCTTTCTTTCTTTCTTTCTTTCTTTTTATTTAGTACAGGGTCTACAGGGTCTCACTACACAGACTGGACTCGTAGTGATCCTCATGTTTACAGCCTCCCAAGTGCTGGGATTACAGGCGCACCATCACATCCAGTGTTAATCACTATCTCAGCTTGCCCCAGGGGCAGGGCAAGTACAGCAGGCCTGGGGATTGAACCCATGGCCCCCGCACCTGCTTGCAGGCACTTTTAATCCGCTGACGTATTTGAATGGCCCAGTAGATGGTTTCTGAAACAATCAGGAGTCTTGGGTTTCAGTGATTCATATCCCCTTCTCCCTAGCTCCAGGGCCAGAAGGTTTTTGAGGTGCTCACCTTGTCCTCTGTCCATCCACCCCACGTTGCAGTCCCCTGCAAGCCAAGCTGTGTTCTTGAAGCTGTGTGTAAGGGTGTTAGGTGATCAATTGTCTGAATGTTGCATGGAGGCCATGCTTTTGGGGGCATGGGCAGGCCAAGTGGACTGTGAGGCTTAATGTCACCAGCCCCAGGGGCTGCGTGCTCCCTTCTATTGGTGTTGTTCTCGTCCAGGATCAGGTCAGTGGGTCTGTTCTCACGTCTTGTCACCCTGCGCGGCACACGTGTGGTGCAGCCTGCTGGCTCAAAGGTGCGGTTTGCTTATGGGCGCAGACCTGCCTTCTCACTTAGGCTGCTTCTATAGGCAGAGGAACAGAGTATTTTGTACAGATGCTTTCTTGTGAAGTTGTAGGCAAGCTCTGTGTTGGAGCTGTGGTGAGTCACAGGCCGGACCGCAGCTGGAAGACTGGCTCCAAACGATCCAGTCAGAAGATAGCCTTGGGACCTCACTGGCTATTCTCAGGAGCCACGTAAGCCTCACTTCTGCTGTATCAGCCTTCCCTCCTTAGGCTTCTATGTCCCTATAATCATAGCAGCTGACTTTCTCAGGGTGGCTGATGTAAGAGAAAAAGAGATGTGTGTGTGTGTGTGTGTGTGTGTGTGTGTGTGTGACAAATTCTAAGTCACTGAGTTACCCAGGTGGGACCAGGATGTGTGCTCCTTCTGTCTCAGCTTCCCAGAGAGCTGTCACTGTAAGTGTGTGCTGCCATGCCAGGTGCCTCAGTGTCTCTTCTGACCTATCTTTAGGAGGTGAACTCTGTCACTGTTACCACATCCAACTCCTTATACACATGTAACAGTGTAATAGCCTGCAGCCAGATGGGAGGGATTGGTACATGGAAGACTGTTGCCCTATTGGAAGCCTATGACAGCACATTGCTCAGTGTGTTCCAGTCCATCCTGTCAGATACATTCTTTAAAACTTATTTACATCACTCTGAGTGTATGGCATATAAAGTTGTCTGTGCTAATTAATTTATGTCTTCAAAAGGAAACAGCACAGAGAACCTAAATATTTTTCCTAAGGCTGGAAACTAGACCACATGCAAGGGGTGGAGGACACAACTCAGAGGCACACATGCCTGCCTGACAAATGCAAGGTCCTCAGTTCTGTCGCCCACACCAAAACAAAGCTAAATATACTAGATGCTGGCACATTTCAAGTTTGGGGACGCTAGTCCTTGAGTGTGCCTTTGGAGCAGGGTCCTATGCTGCATCTTTATGATTAAGTTTATCACAATCAGTGGCGACTTGCTTGAGCATACCCTATTTTTGCTCTTTCTACTCCAATTCACAATTTAATGAATTGGCAATAAACATAGACATTTTCTTAAGTGTTTATATAAAGCTAACAAATTCACTTCTTAAAGTAAAAGAAAATTATTTTACATATTTTAATTCATTTAAATTACAAAAAACTTTTAAAATCATTTAAATGTATTTTGTTTAATAATATGGAAACTGTGGTGAAATGCCAATGATCTTAGAAATTAATTATTATTATATATGTACTATGAATATAGAAAATGGTTGAAATTGAACAAATCTTAAAACCATTTCAGTGTGACTGCTAAAAACAAACATTGCTTTGGTTCCTAAGTATACATAATTATTTTTCAGTATAATTATATTAAAATTCAATTAATATCTGAAGAAATACTAATGCATCTATTTCAGGGATTATGTCTACATTGCTGACTTACTAAAAGACAAAATACTAAAACAATATTTAAAGATGCTTCTTATTGAATTTAATTTTCAAATAAAACTAATACATTTAACTCAAGTGATATACTTTGAATACATTTTACTTTGAGTAAACCAGAAAATATACTTGTAGTGATATATATATACATATATATATATATATATGTATATATATATCATAACGTATATATTAGATTTTCAAAATATATGTTTAAACATACCTATAGTATATTAAAACCACACACAATAAATGAAATGATTATCTCCTAGGAACACCTTTGCCTTTAGCCTTAGAGCATTGTGGAAAGGCGGCTGAGAGAGAGGCCACTGGTCTGGCCTGTGCATCCTGGGCTAAGTGTATGTCAATCTGGGTAACTGGCAGAGGTGCCTTGCAAGGTTTGCACGGGGTCTCATCTGTGTCATTTCATTCTTCAGTCTTACTCACGGGCACTACTATTGATAGAAAAGAGGAAATAAAATTAATTTCTTTCCACACCCTGTAGACTGTTCTCAGCACAAAGTCTCAGTTCAGTTCAACAAAATGTTAAATGTCATTGAACACTGCCAGCTTCTCCAGAGTATCCCCCAAAGAGCCTACTTTCCTTGTATGGAGCCATTTTTCTTGAGAAATGAAAAATATCGATTTATTCCTCTTTCCAGTGTTTGTTTCTCCTGCTTCATCCTGAAGTGAAAGCTGATCTGAATGAGAAATGGAGTCTGCTCTTTCCTACCTAAGATGTCACTTGTTCCCACTGTCGAAATAAATTGCTACCAAACCTCTCTATCTCTGCTGGCTTGGAATTGTACTTTTATACTTTATTTCTTGGGGAAGTTTGAGAAGACAGGACTAGTTCTATTTTTTTCTGTATTTTATTTCATTTAGTGTCTTTTATGGACAAAGTTGCATTTAATAACAACTCTTCAATGAAAGTTTGATTCCATTTATGTTGTTTGATTTTCTGACTAGTCAAGTCCTCTTCAAACATAGATGATATATGATTCACTATCTTTCTGATTATTTTTTTAATGGATTTGAGTTATAAAAACTTTACCTTTACCACTTTTAGCAAGAAAGAGATGACACTTTCCAGAATCAGTACTATGTATTGGCATTGATCCTGGCTGCATATTGTTTTAAATAAACTTAAGGATACAGTTCCTTAGTAGTGACCACTTCACTGGTTACTGGCCATGCCTGGCTGGTGGCTGCCATGCTGGGCAGTACATGCATAATAAATGATTTTATTGGACAGTCCTACTTCATCCCTTTGTGTCTTATTTCTTAATGGTAGAAAAAGTAATTCTATTTCCTTAAGAATGAGTCTATTTGTTTTGTGCCTTTTCTCTCTTATTTAAGGGAATCTCTGAATTTACCATATCAAAGAACAAAAAAATCTGATGTCAAACATGCATATAAACATTTTTGACTCAGCTGAAATGTTTGTTCACATTTCTAAAATTAAATTTATAAATTTAATTACTCTTGTTTATGACAATGTAAGAGTAGGAAAAGAGAACTGATGTTTGGGTTGCATCCGTGATTTCTTGGGAAGCTGTTAAGTTCAGTGAACTTCAATTCCTAATAATAAATAGCAAATGCCTATCGAGTAGAAAGTGGGCAATTGACACTGGGCATGAGGGCGTCCAGCAGTCGTTCCTTCCGCTCCAGGGGGAAGCAGAGGACTGCTTAGCCCAGGATTAAGTGTCAGCCTGCATGACATAGTGAGATTCTAAAAAAAAGGGGGAAAGGGGTGAAGGGCTAGAGGGAGAGGGGAGGAAGAGGCTTAATTGACAAATATTGCCTGTTGAGCTAATTAATTCAAACATACGTTTAAAGATTTTTCTTTTTTGCAGTACAAACAGTATACATTTAAAGTTATTTTATTTGATCTCTTTATGATTTCACCATAGCAAGGCTCCTATTCATAGATAGAGACTAATACATCAATTAAAGAATGAAAGTTATTTGTGTAATGGACCTTAACAGACCTAGCACACATGCGTGTGTGTGTGTGTGTGTGTGTGTGTGTGCGCGCGCGCGCGCGCACGCATGGGTGTAGGTTTCCGCCAGTGTGCGTTGTGCTATTTGAGTATGTGTGCTTTCCCAGTCCAGGTCTGACATTTTGTGTCTGTGATATCTAGACATAGTTCCTTGTCTCTCTCAACCTCACTTTTCCTGTCATTAAGTAGGGAAAGTATCACCTCCCACTTGATAGGAGAAGGTGCCTTTAAAGCACCGATCAAAACATCAACATTGATTAATGTATAATAATTATTTTTATCAAGAGTATTACAGGGCTTGGGAGATGGCTCAGTAGAATAAGTGCTTGCCTGGCAAGCATAAGGGCCTGAGTTCAATCCCCGGTTCCGAAAAAAGAAAAACAAAAGTATTACAATCACTTATATTTCAATACATGTCATAGTAGTATGGCTAATTTATAGTAATGTAGTACAAAATTATACAAATAGTGACAATTATATATATATATATATATATATATATATATATATTTTTATATTTTATTTAAGACAAGCACTGGACAGGAACATATAGAGGCACATTGCTGGCTAGATGATTCTTAGTTATGAAATATTTAAATAGTTAAAGATACAATAGATTAAAACATTGAGCTTCCTAGCCCTGCCTTGTGCAACACTGTCTCTTTGTTGGCTTATCAGGAAAGCCAGTTTATTTGACCTCCATATATCCAGTTAGCAAGCGATGTCTGTCTGTCTGTCTGTCTGTCTGTCTGTCTGTCTTTCTTTCTTTCTTTCTTTCTTTCTTT